>VUQH01090366.1:34168-46338 GCA_015106775.1 Etroplus canarensis | reverse complement strand
GAAATGTGTAAAAGTCTTGACAAAGATTGTTTGGCTCTTCATCCGTCATCCTTGTGTTTTTTTTTTTTTTTCATTCCTCTGCAACTCTTGGAGATCCCTATTGCAAGCTTTGTGGCTTTGCTCTCTTTCTCTCATTTATGTCTCTCTCGTCACATTCTCTCCCAAGCTCCCTATCGGCACTCTCCATTGCTTTTCATATCCAAATCAGTTTTTGAGTTTCCTCTCTCAGCAATATTTCACTGTCGTCATCGAAACTTTAATGCGATTGACTCTCTTCGTTCTTTCTCTCTCGCCTTCTCTGTCCTAGAGTGGCTGCAGGCTTCCAGAGAGCTAGTTCCAACAGAATACCAATGCTCTTAAATGGTGCAATAAGCACCAAGCAAAATCCTAATCTGCAGTATGTGCACACTTTTTGATAGAATCAGAAAGTGCTCCATAAAGGGGGTAATTTATCATTCACAGGGTTATTCTTTTTCATATATTACATGATTGTTTTATCAAGGACTTCCAGAAAGGTGTCTGCTGTCCCTTCTGGCACTGCTCAGGTGGCACTGATAGCTTTAGTTGAGCTCATTTGCAATGACAATGAGCGCTAATAAAATCTGGATAGGGAGCTGTGACTAAAACCATGACTACCACCACTGCCAGTGCACTCCTGTCTCAAGGGTTTTGGCTTTTAAGGGATGTGCATTCACATCTCTCCCATGCATGTATATGCAAATATATAGAAAGACACATACTCAGACTTTAAGTTTGACTGTGCTTTGCTTATTAATGAACTCTTCAATGCCACTGCAAAGAGAAATGGAGGTAAGCAGAGAGATTAGGGTTAAGAGCAGTATGTTAGATGCCTGCCATCAATTAGAATTAAAATCTTGTAATAGAAGTAAAAAGCACCCTCGGGCAGTAAAGTGGAGAAGTGATTTGACAGAGGGCAATGCAAAGGAAAGAGTGTACTCAGGATATATACTAGGAGACAAGCTTTGCTTTGGGGAGGGGGAGGAGATTCCTCCAATCAAACTATCCACAGGCATTGATTCAATGTGACTGCTGTAAGTGGTTGTAAGTGAGAAAATAGTCAAACACTCATTGGCTTGTACTTAGAGATAGCTCTCTTAGGCTTGCACAAGTTGATAGACTGTCAGCACCAGGGCACAGCACATGGTCATTTCTGCACCTAAGGGTGCATTAATGGGTCTTTCCCTCTTTGTGGTGTGGTGTAGTCTAGATAATAGTGATGTCACGGTGCAGTGAGCTTTCTCCTGGCAGTTCAGCCACCATTTATTGAGCAGCTTGAAGTTTTAATTGGTTCATATATGCTGATACAGGTGTTTTAGTTGAACTGAAGTCTTCCATCATATAGTCAGAACAAAGATGAAAAACTGAAATCCTCTCTCTCTCTCTCTCTCTCTCTCTCTCTCTCTCTCTCCCCTCTGTCCTTTCCACGGCTGTGTCTCCTTCTGAAAGTGGGGTAGATGAAAAAGACAATGAGGCAAAGCAAAACAGCACTGCTGATAAGTCCCTCCCTGCCTGTCACCTTTCTCGTGGGAACTCTTTTTGCATCAGCGTGATGTTTTATTGATTTATTGGCAGCATGAGAATGATCCATTTATCCCTGTCTGAGAGAGAAATATGAGTGTTGTTGATGTGTTCTGGTTGAATAATCCTGGTATTAATAGAAGCCAAGGAGTGTCAAGATGAGGTGATTGGGCTGTTTGAGGTCTGTAGTCAGAGTGGCGTTTGAATGAGATGGCTTGGCATAGGGATGGTGACTTGGGCTTACCAGAAAAGCCATGATTCATCACACTAGGACAACCTAACAAAAAGAGGTAGCGAAAGCGTCAAAGACATCAGTTTGTAGCATATTCACACAAGCTTTAAATGGATTTCAGTATTATAAAGGATTTTGTTTGTTTCATAAAAGGATTTTTTGGGGGTGGGATCGGTGTCCTCCCCCTGTGGTGCTGTGGTTGAGGATGTGGCATTTCAGGGAGCCCTAAGTGAAATCTAATATGGCGTTTGTTTAATTAAAACCCAGGCAGTGTTTTGGGGGCAGCAGATTAGTGCTAAAAGATCCAATTAAAGTGTTTGGTGAGAGAGGAGCTCTGGAGCCTGTTGGGTTTCCGCTCTGATAAGTGAAATACCTTGCAGCCAAACCTGATAGTGCTGATAGCATATAATGAGAAAGGACCTTCAGTGTTACACAGGGCTGCAGCCAGCCACTAAGTATGGCTCCTGCTGTTGATACTCCCTGACTTCCCTGCCCTACTTTCATCCAGATACACATCCTTTTGGTGCTATCTCTTAGTACAATCAGTGTCCGAAAACGAAAATTTCAGAAGCACTATGTCGTCTCTCTTTTTACAATAAAGCCTGATTTGTTCATGTTCTCCTGAAAGATGCTTGAAAACAAACTGAGATAAAAGCAGGGAAGATCTTTCTTTGGAGTTTGTTTGTTAGTCTAATCTCTCCCGCTTGGTTTTGCAAGCTCAGATAAATGTCTAAATCTTTCATTAGATTCTGAGGAGACTAGAACAACTGCATTCTTGATGGGATAAAATGGGGATATTTAGCATTCAACTAATGTTTTTTGTACCAGTAATTCTGGCACAAATTACTCCCAGTGAGTAACAGTTCTTTTTCAGCTATTTCTACATACAAACACGGCTGGCCAGAGCAAGCAGGACAGTTAGTCATAGGAGGCATGTGCAGAGAACATTTTGGTGTGAAAATGCTGCAATCGATAAAGGGATGTGAGGATTCATATATTCCCATTTTCTGTCAGCGTGGCACATAAACAGTTTATTTCATCACTAGCCCTCTGACTCCTGCCACCCTTAGTTAATATGCTGAAACCACATATCTCGTCTCACCGGCCCCTTCATCTCACCACAATAAACCACTCTGGAGCAGCCATTAGTGAAGCAATCAGCATACTGTAATGTAAATATTTGCCTGGGGCTATTTTATAAGGACCCACAGCCAACTGAATAAATGTGAGAGTATCTGGATGAAATTTATACTTGAAGTCTGCATATGCAAACATGCACCTGCACATATGCACTCAAATGCACCTGTACTAGTATATCCATGCACAACCACAGACACAATGCTAAGTCACTGGTACTAACCCACACAAGCTTTTCCTTTCTCTGTCTATACAACAGTTCCCTTTTTTCACAACACCGTGAATGCCTCTCTGCCATCAGTATGAAGAACTTCTATTGTACTCGCTGGCAGGGTGCTTGTGGTGCACTTGATGGAACAAAATAAAAGTTTAAATTGATCAAGGTAATGTGAAATTTGACAGAGCAAAACGTTCTCCCTGAGACAGCTTTGATGTTTTCACTTTGTTTCAATGTTTGATGTCAGGGTTGCTCGTTGAGTAGATGTATACATGCTCTGTTATGGCAGAAAGATGCCTCCCAGTCCTATCTTTCATCCCCGCTCACTTTCTTGACATCGGTTTCATTTAAAATTCCATTATTGTCATATCCGTGTTTTTTGGGACAGAATACGTTTTGAAATAACGAGTAGGATTTGAGTCTTGTACATTGCGGTGATTCTACACTAATGGTCAGTGCTACACCCAGTCTTTCCCCAAATTTCATTTGTGTCTCACTTGCCAGCTTCTAGCCTGTCCATCATAAACAACGTAATACTTCTATGATTAGTAAAAAGAGACAGAAAAAACAGGGTAAGGAATAACACCTTGGCAACATGCAGTGTTGCACAACTGTCTTATCACAATCCAAATGTTACCTCAGACTGCTTTGCTGAATCATCCTCAGACCTCTCGTTGAGGCTCTTCAGCCTTTTTAATGGAGCTTAGGGACGAATGCAATGATAGGAAGTGGTGGCAGCCAGGTTGTTCACAAGATAAGGAAAGCATTCATAGACTGTTGTTTTTTTTTTTAATGTGCACAAGTTGAGCTGTAGAGTGTGATTTTGAGAAGCCTGAGATTTGTTTTTAAATAAAATACATTTTCATTCTGTGTTGGGACACGATGCTCTGGCTTCTGGTGGGGAGAAGTCATGGACTTGAAAGAGCTGCAGTGGTGCACTTTTTTTAATCCATTATTTCTAGATTCTTAAAATAAATGTTTAGGTTGCAGAGCACTTTCAGTGTGTTATTATTCTACTGTTGTAGCATATTTTGTTACCTCAAGGTGAACAGCCCACTGTGTATAATACAGAGCACACGCCTTTTATCCATCTCATCGGACAGGAGACTGTTATTGTGCTACTACAACTACATACAAATAATATCTCTCACTAGCCACTTTATTAGGTACACCTGTTAAACTACTTGCTAATGCCTGCCAATTACATGGCAGCAACTCAGTGCATTTAGGCATGTAGACATGTGCAAGACGACCTGCTGAAGTCCTAACCAAGCATCATAATGGGGGAAAAAAGTAATTTAAGTGACTTTAAACATGGCATGTTTGTTGGTGCTAGATGGGCTGGTCTGAGTATAATTATAATTATATTATATAATATTATATATTATATAATATAATTATAATATATAATGATAAGACAAGTACTTTATATACACAAATTAAGCTACAGCAAAAGTTCAAACATGCTGAATGTTTTTACATTGTCTATACTGCTATTCATGCCTCTTTTGGCACAGTATTAAACATCCCTATCAGTATTCATAACCAGTGTTGCAGTAAAATGAAGTCAGATCCTGATAGGCTCTGTGCGACTGTGGCACCTGTTGCCCTATTGGCTCAGCCCATGGATTGATGTCTTCCCTTTGATGAAACAAGGGCTCATGTCTAGACTATACAATGGGCTCTGTCACCTTGCCTTTTCTAGTGTAACATATTTAAAGTGTGTAGGTCATTGAGCATTTACTCTTTTTTTATTTTTAACAGAATGGATTGTGTGCCTATAGGTAGGTCTCCATGTAATATTTTTTAATGAGCTTGACTCCCCAGGGTGAATAAATTTCTCAATTTGGCATGGAAGTGGAAAAAAAAAACTATTGAAAACCCATGCTTTGTGCTGATATATTATCCCACGGCAAGGAGAGAGAAAAAACCTGTTCAACGAAGATATGCCAAAATATATTTGAATGATGCCTTTTTGGTTTCCGTTTTGTCAAAGGTAGCTCAGGGGCCCTGCTGGCTGGGGCTTTGTCTTTCCCGTTCATGTGCTCATTTTTATGTGTCCTATATGAGCCAAGATGTGTGTGAGCCTGGGCTGAAGGATTGAAGTAAGCTTTGTACAGAGGTTTTGCCTATAGTCCCCATCCCCGTTACCATGCCACTGCAACAATTCCCCCATCCATTTGACTCACACAGAGTGGCAGATTTCTCCTGCCTTTCATGAGCTGTTGAAAGCCACCGTCGCTCGCTTTAAATTTCTTGTCAGTTCAGCTAAGTACGTCTTCAAAGGCAGAAACTGGGACCGAGTGGTACGGGTGGGGTTGAGATATATGAATGAAGGACTCAAAGAAGAAGAGCGGGGCAGAAGAAGAGTGAGAGAAAGATGGGATAGGAACACTTAGTAGCTTAGCTTCTAGGTGTACATCTACTTTCATAAATAGAAATCTGCACATCAAAAAAAGGTAGGTGCCCTTTAGCCCTTTAGACATGTTGAGGACTTAGTTTGCCTTTCCATAGAAATAATTGATCGGAGATGTAGGTAGTATATATATGTACCCACTTTTTATGCAACATCCACTTGATATCAATAAGACTGGGTGAATGTGCATATAACAGCAGACATAGTCATTCAGTTTTGAAGTTCTTCTATACACAGTTCAGTATATCCCCTCCTGAATCTACTCTCCAGATAAGAAAACACAGTATGCCTCTGCACATTCAGCAAGCAGCAAGGCTGTCCTTGAGGCCCATCATAGAGCCTAAACAAACAAAATTAAATAAATAAATAAGACTTCATTTGTTCAGGCCTCTCCAAAATAGTGAAATCTCACCAAATAGAGGGATTAACAAAAAAAAAATACAATGCAGACTAATCCACGCATATAGACAAAGAACAGTTTCTAAAGTTTGGAGTCAGGACCTCACTTGAAAGTCAGTGTTCAGAAATGGCCTAATGAGCTGAAAACCACTTGTTTCCTTATAGAGCATTTTGTAATGCCAACATCTTTGCAACAACTGTGTCCTACTTCAAGAAATTAAGTTTATCAAAGCAACACGGACTATACAGCCAAATCGACATGACAACTCTTTTATCCAGTACGCCTTAGACCTAGGTTGTGATTCAGTTAACACTGACAATTTTTATGTATAGTGTTTAAGAACACACAAATGAAAGCTGTGGGGTTTACAAACCCTAGGACATCCACAGGCACACTTTCGCAACATCCACATGCTTATGCACACAGAACAGTAGCAACAATGTGGAGAGCTTTTTGGCTTAGCTTTAATTAGTCCAACTCTAAGAAACACTGAGAGGCCAGTATGTTCCATCCTGCTGCCCTCCAAACTCCCTTAGGCCCTCTCAAACTCACCCTAGGCAAATTTAACTAAGCTTTGGCCTCTGACCAGCATACACATCCACACGCACTTCCTCAGAAGCTCACATCATACTCTGAGGCTTGCATGCAGATGTGCCCAGTCTCCTTAAACATGTACTCATTTGCTGTCTTTGTCTTGTCCTTAGTCAGAATTGCATACACCCTGCTGCCTATTGCCAATCCATAACTCCCGCTTAAGGATTTCGTTAATTACAGCTTCCAAGAAGAAACCTTTACCCCACATCTGTCCTTTTCTTCCCTCTACTTATTGATTACAATTCCTCATTTGTTTGGGGATAGGCTGCGTGGCAGTGGCCTTTTAAGCATCTATCTCCTTTGTGCTTTCCACCCCTCCTCCTCCTAAACCCATTTTCCCTCTTTTGATAAAGGATTGGAAACAGATAACAGAGGAGGTGTTGCAGGACCGACCTCTCCGTAGCGCTGTGGCTTAGTCACTGCAAGAAGATGGATTTTGCCCCTGCGGCCAAATATTCCTCCCTTGGTTTCACTGCTGTTTCTGGCTCAATGTCTTTGGTGCATTGGGTGGAACTTCTGGCATGACTTCGTCAAGGTAGCTGGTCAATAGTGGAAGAAGAGAAATTGGGAAGAGAAGAATGGAGAGGACAGAGTGGAGGTGAATAAGTGAGGGATGGTATTAATTATAAGGTTGACACATTCAATAGAGAGCTGAAGTCAAACCACCTGTCGGAGGGGATTAGAAAACAGCAGCTACAGATTACAATTCCAATATTGGAACCCAGTTGCAGTGATAAAGACTGTCTCAGTCAGACAATGCGCTATGTATCTCATTGTGTGTCTTTATGTGTGTATATGTGTGATTCTGACACCAAGAGACAGATTAAAATGAAAGTAGTATTGTGTACAGGTGCTTAAAGATAATTCACTTAAGATATGTACAGATGGCCAGTAAAAATTTGTTCTATTCTTTTGTTTGATGTGGTCCACTAGCAAAGACAAAATGGTTTTGTAATTTATCAGATGTTACAATTGTTGTCAAAACTTGCAAAAGGAGCGGATTAACAGATGAGGCATTGTCTGCATTTTTTGTAGGAGGTTTTTAGCTGAAGTGGTTCTGATCCCACAACAGGTACAGAGTTTTAGAACATCCATGAGGTTTAATGATCAGGGTACCGCTTTACGTTTTTCCAGTCTAGCAGGTCCTCTGGTTTGCTGAGCTATATTTAAAATGACAAGCCAGTTGTCGTAACTGTTATTCCCTCATTAGTCTGAACCCATCTCATAACCACAAAGTAGATGTTCGTTGGCAATTGTGCCACCAACAACACAAATAAACATGTTCAGTCATGTAATTTTTCTGTCTATCGTTCTGCTTTGAAATTTTATTGTGCATAATTAGCACAAAAACTAACTCATCAGTAGCTTTGGTTACATCTTTACTGGCAGAATGTCATTGCAAACCTGAAATATCAAAAAAAAAAAAATTCCACTCTGAAATAAATATGTAACTAAATAATGTGACAGTAAATCAAGAAGTAGATGTTTATGTATAGATGTGTCTGGATAATTTACAACTCAAATTGCTATTTATAACATTTACATTTAAGGTAAAAAAGGGGGGCACTCCTAGTGCCAGTCCCAAGCCTGTATAAATGAGGAAAGGGCATCTGGCGTAAAAGCAGTGCCAAATCACATATGCAGATCAATAATAAGATTTCCATACTGAATCAGTTGAGATATGGCTTAACAATGACTGCAACTGGTGCTGTTGACCAGCAGAGTGGAAACTATACTACTGCTGGCTGAAAATAAAGGAGGAGGCGAGGGGGTAGCCATGTTTTGAACCAATGAGAGAGTTGAAAAAGTGTGAGTGCAGAGGTGAAAGTAGAGGCTTTAAATGCATGGACTATGTTGAAGATGGAGCTGCCAGGCAGGAGGAAAAGAGAAAGCCCACAGAGAAGAAACATGGATGTAGTGAAGGAGGACATGCAGAGGTTGGTGTGACAGAAGGGATGGGGTGAGAAGGCCGAGAACTGTTGTAGCCCCTAAAGGGATCAGCTAGAAGAAGAGGAAGCAGATGTTGTGAACTCTGTTATGGACTGGGCGTACCCTTCCTCTCGACCAAAAAATGGGGGGCGTCTACAGGTGTCCACGTTCCAAGGGTTGACTGGCAGGTGCCTTCCACTGGAATAAATTACTTCTGTCTTTTTGAGTTTGCATCAACAAGGTGTTGTCCCACACCAGAAAGGCTGTTATGATCCTTTGCACAGACTGAGTATCTTCTAGAATGCTAGATGGAGCACTGTTCTTCCAAAAGCTTTTCACTTTTAACACTTGCGTGATGGTAGAGGAGAGCTCTGTTGAATACCAAGACTTCCTGTTGTCACTTGGTTTGAACCTGACAACAAAAACAAGTGATGCAATCGCTTTTATTCTCAAACCATTTAGTAAGAGTTCTTGTCATGTATTGAAGCTGCGGGGTTATGCTTTTCCCCTTAATTATATCTTCTTTTTTTTGTTCCTGTAGTTTTCCACTAGTCTTTGTGTCCTTTACTACTCAGGTGGTGCCGAACTTTTCCTACATCTTTGTAGACTTTATCAGACGTGCAATAACTTTAACTTTCATGAGTTCTCACTGATTGCTACCTGAAGTCTCACCTATTGTCACCAACGCCTAAGTGTTAGCAACTGTCACTCAAAGTCATGTCATCAAAGACCTGAAATCGTTCACCTCCTGCTGCATGAACTAATACTGGAGGAGCACCATCAAGCTAGTGTAGTACTCACCACTGCACAAAGGTGAAGCCCCGCAGAGAAATGGATTCTGATTCACTTTGATGAATGACCATTACCATGTACTGATTGCTTCCATAAAAGAATGGCAGACTGTGGGCTCTGTGTACCTTAAAGGTTGCAATACATGTCACACTGAAATAAGAGCTACCTGTAAAAACCAATCACCTCATCAAGGCTGCCACTGATGGCAGGTCTCAGCTTAAATTGGAGAGTTGTTTAGCAGAGCCACAGTGAGTACAGCCTCAAATGTTACTGGGGAATTGAAGTCCTTGGCTCAGGGGGAGGCAGCTGAGTAAACTTCTGAAAAGTACAAACTTGATTGAATTTTTTTCTGTCTCACATGCCAGCCTTCATTTTCCATGTGTGTGTTTTTCTCTGTGTGATGGAGAAAGTGCAAGAGACGTGGGAGGTGTATGGCAATGCACAATTTGAGTATTTCTTTTCATCATTAGTGGGGAGGAGTTGCTTGTGTGTTAATCAATGAGATGTAAAGGTTTTTTATGTAGCCAGGGTTGGAAACAATGTCAGGTTTGTTACAGACGTCGGTGGCTAGGAAGTGGGGTTGCTATGCCAACCACTGGCACAGCTGGTCTATCTTTAGAGAACACAATGAAGCTGTGTTTCAGTGGGCAATCATCGAATTCAGACAAAAAGAGGGCACAGAGCGAGAAGAAAGGTCATCAGACAAGTTTATTCACAGTTTGATTTTGATCTCAAAAGTAGACACCCCTGTTGTCGGCTTGCTCACATTGTTTGTTTTGCCCTGTGAGGAAGAGTCATCACTGTGTATACCATTTTAGGTTCAAGTATTTTTCTATTTGATGTTGTTGATATCAAAGGGAAGATTAGCCGCGCTTTATACAAGACATTGATTCCTTTTATCATCTGTCTGTCCATCTCTCTAATCCATATTCTTCAAAGGCAGGTAGGCATGTGAGGTAGAGATTCTTGATTTTTCTTTTTTTATAAATAGTATCTACTTGTAATATGTATACAAGTATAGAAATACCCAGCCAACATGTCAGAACAATCCATGATTTCATGAGGCTGGTGTGAAAACCTAAGGTTCACTCACTCCTTCAGTTTGGAACATTCATTTGTACCTGTCACCTTCTGTTTAAAACTGCAATAAGTGTATGTGAGAAAGACTATATGCAGGGTGCCACCTTAATTATCACTTCTTACACTTTCAGATTTTCTGTTGCACCCAAAAGCGATAAAGAAATGTGTGAAGTAGTTCTGTAGCTGTCTTTGTCATGGCTTTTTGAGAGTCTGTCAGTTTTTGTACTGTTGTGAAGCATGCATAGTCAGAGTTCTAAAACCTAAGGGGAACATGTGAAAAGGTGCCCCCAGCAAGTCAAAAGGTCCGGCCTGCTCTGATTTTGCTTCTGCTACCAAACTGATTTTATGTTAGAACTACTTGACATCATTCAGTTTGGTAATAAATTGCATGCTGCTTTTTGTGAATAATGAGGGAATGACACATGAAATGGTCAGAGTTAGGGTGCCATCAGTCATACATGACATGAAATCACACCTAAAAAGGTTCAAATCTGCTGTAATACAGTCCTGATAAAGTACAGTTCAGTTCTGAGGTTTTGCACAGCAGAGCATAATAAAAAAAAAATGGCCATTAAAGTCTGCTCCAATCGCTACTCTCTTCACCTTGTGAATACTCTCTACCACCCCATCCAGCTTACTCCAGTATTCCTCTTTCTCTTCTGAAATCCAGTTTGTGGGCATATGCACTAACAACATTCAGCAACACACCTCCAGTTTCCTGCTTCAGACTCATAATTCTGTCTTCACATACTCTTCCGTCAAGATTACCCCTACTCCATTTTCTTCCTATTCTTTCTGTTACAGAGTGGCTACCTACCATGGTAGAACAGTTTGAATCCACTTCCAATGCTCCTGGCCTTGCTTCCCCTCCACCTGTTCTCTTGCACACAAAATAAATATGCCTTCCTCCTCTCCATCATATTAGCCAGCTCTCTACCATTACCAGTCATAGTCCTTACATGTAAAGTTCCTACTTTCACTTCCACTCTCCTACCTTTCCTTCTCTCTCTCTGCCTCTTAACACACCTTTCCCCTCTCCTCCTCCTTTATCTTTGGCCAGCAGTAGCATCGTTTCCACCGACACCCTGTTGGCTAACAGTACCAGAGGCTGTCACTGTTAACCCGGGCCGCAACAGCTCTGGTATGGAAGTCGTGTTATGAACCTGCATATTTGATTTGGCAAAGATTTTACACCAAAGGCCCTGCCTGACAACTCTTCCAAATTATCCAGGCTTGGGACCTGCGCTAGGGATACACTTTTCTTGTGTCCCCATCATGGCTGCTGATAAAGTCATAAAATGGTTAATTTAAGTTATTGAGTTATTTAGTTTTTCTGCACATTCATTTTTGCAAAGTAAATAATGTACTGTACAGTACTTTCTTATTCATGACTGTAACTTTCAGTAGACAGCTTATTCATTTCATACAATATTTCATGAGGCCAAACTGGTCAGAATGTATGTGCATGCCCACAAACAGCCATTTATTTGATGGCCTATTTCATAATGGTTTTTCTAAAGTTGTCCAGAGAGCTAATGGAATTATCCACCAGCATACTTTGGACTAGAACAGGACTCAAAGATATTTAGAAGGAGTTGAAAAAAAAAAGTGCAGCCTTTGAAGCAGGCAGCAAATCCTACAGAGACTGCTTCCATAGCCTGGCCAGTGAGAACCAAGTGGTCTCACTCATTGAGGAGACTTAAAAAGACAGAAGTGGAAATAGTCATAAAGGACCAGTATAATACACAAATCAAATACAGTATATTCCCATGAAGCCCCACTGGAAAAAAAAAAAAAACAAAGGGGGGGAAAGAGGGAGGGGGGGGGGGAGAAA
>VUQH01090366.1:0-10682 GCA_015106775.1 Etroplus canarensis | reverse complement strand
AGTTGAGAGTCGGGCTAGACAAGGATAATTATACCAGTATTAAGGTATAATTACAAGGATAAAGCACCTTTTTCAGCTCCTGGAGTGGCCGCTGCGTGCTACCGCGCCGCCATCTTGAGCTAAGTAATGAGTCAGGATGAGTGTCGACTTCCACTGGACTTCCAGAAAACTGAGATCCTGACTGATGTTACTGAGTCCACATCACTAAACTGGCTGCTGACAAACATAAGGGGGAATCTCATTCCCTCTGCTCACCTCTGGATAACCACACGGTCTGCAGCAGCCAGTCAGATCCCTGCTGAGTTTGTGGACATGGTGACAGACGTCAGGGGGTTCACTGATACTCAGAAGGAGGAGTACTTCAGCAAGAGATTCAAAGAAAAAGAACAGGCCAGCAGAATCATCTCTCACATCAAGATGTCACGAAGCCTCCACATCATGTGCCACATCCCAGTCTTCTGCTGGATCTCTGCTTCAGTTCTGGAGGAGGTGTTGAAGACCAGAGATGAAGGACAGCTCCCCAAATCCCTGACTGAGATGTACATCCAATTCCTGGTGGTTCAGTCCAAACTGAAAAACATCAAGTATGATGGAGGGGACGAGACAGATCCACACTGGAATCCAGATACAAGGAAGATGATTGAGTCTGTGGGAAAACTGGCTTTTGAGCAGCTGCAGAAAGGCAACCTGATCTTTTATGAATCTGACCTGACAGATTGTGGCATTGATGTCCAAGCAGCCTCCGTGTATTCAGGTGTGTTCACACAGGTCTTTCAAGAGGAAAGAGGGCTTTACCAGGACAAAGTGTATTGCTTTGTCCATTTGAGCATTCAGGAGTTTCTGGCTGCTTTTCATGTCCATCTGACATTTTTCAACTCAGGTGTCAATCTGATGTCAGAAGGAACTTCTATATGGTCCAGACTGTTAAAAGGAAAACCTGAGCCACTGTCTCTCTACCAAAGTGCTGTAGACAAGGCCCTACAGAGTTCAAATGGACACCTGGACTTGTTCCTCCGCTTCCTACTTGGTCTTTCTCTGGAGGATAATCAGAGACTCCTACAAGGTCTTATGAAAGAGACAGGGAGCAGCTCAGTGATCGGTGAGAAAACAGTCCAGTACATCAAGAGGAAAATCAGTGAAACTTCCTGTCCTGAGAAGTGCATCAACCTGTTTCATTGTCTGAATGAACTGAATGATTGTTCTCTGATGGAGGAGATCCAAGAACACCTGAGGTCAGGAAAACTGCCCATAGATAAACTGTCTCCTGCTCAGTGGTCAGCTCTGGTCTTCATCTTATTGTCATCAGATGAGGAGCTGGATGAGTTTGACCTGAGTAAATACTTTGCTTCAGAGGAGGTTCTTCTGAGGCTCCTGCCAGTGGTCAAAGCCTCTGCTAAAGCTGTGTAGGTGAAAATAGCTTCATAAATCAAACATATTAAAAATGAATAAAAATCTTACCATTTATTTGTTGCTAATACTTTTTAGGGTGAGTTGCTTTAGCCTGTCAGATGCAGGCTGTGAAGCTCTGGCCTCAAGTATCTGTTCACAAACCTCAAGTCTGAGAGACTTAGACTTGAGTTACAATGACCTGCAGGATTCAGGATTGAAGCTACTTTGTGAAGGATTCCAGAGTCCTCAATGCACACTGGAAACTCTCAGGTCAGACTCCACAAACTGGATATTTACAACTCACTTAAGTATGGTTCATGCCACCTGCTGGTGCAACATAATTACTTATACAAATATAAATAATTGTGCTCAATAAAATATCTTTTTGCAATAACTCACTCTTTGCTAGACCCCACTGTTCTTCATGTTGCTAAGTCTGCTGTGTTAGCAGATTCCAAATATTTCCATTGTACAGTGTAACCATCATCAGTTAAGAAATTCTTGAAAAATTAAATTCATTAATAGTCAACAATCAAAATGTCCTTAAGATGTATTGTTAATGGGTTGCAATGGTGGCAAACAGCTGCACAAATGAACTGGAATCATATCATATCATTTCCTTATTTGGTGCTCATGCTTCTTTAGGCTTTGTTGCTGTAACCTGTCAGAAAGAAGCTGTCAGGCTTTGGCCTCTGTTCTCAGCTCCCTGTCATTCAGTCTGAAAGAGCTGGACTTGAGTAACAATGATCTGCAGGATTCAGGAGTGAAGCTGCTCTGTGAAGGACTGCAGAAGCCACACTGCACACTAGAAGCTCTCAGGTCAGGACACATCTTTTTCTTCAGTGGTTGTTAAACTGTTTTCCAGGCAGAGTTGGAAAAAAAAGCCAAATGTAATTTTGTCTGTCTGGTTTTTCTCCTTTTATTCGCCTGTCCTAGAAAAGGACAGCGTCCAGGAGCCGCCATTTCAGTGTTGCTGTTGGGACTGGTGTTTTGCAGGAACTGCTTAATGAAGCTGCTAGTTGAGCAGCTGTGTGGTTTTTTTCCCCTTTTCTTTCCATTTTCATTAGACAATTTTGTAAAGAGAGTAGTAAACTGCTGCAGGAGCAAACTGAAGCACTGATTCCATCATACCCTATGTGCTGTTTATGGTTTTCACCATGTCAGATTTTGTGTAAATGATTGCAGGAATTCACTTTAATGATATTATTCTAGTGTATTCTTGTACTGAACATTCAAAAATAGAATAGTACTATCAGTAAACTGTGCAGATTTTTTTTTAACAGATGAATTGTACTTGGATTTAAAGAGGGTAGATAGAGAATCCATAACGGTACAAAACATGTAAAAAGAGAACAGTTGAATATTTTAAGGATATATCCCTGTAGTGTAGTGGTTTACTCATTTGCCTTACAAGCGAAAGGTCCCTGGTTCATTTCCAGGTGGGGGAACAAACCCTTTTCATCATGGAGCATTGCGTCAGGAAGGGTATCTGGCATTAAACCTCTGCCAAATTACCAATGAGTATTAATCCGCTTTGACGACCCCTTGGGGAGAATACAAGGGAGCTGCTGAAGGTGCATGTGTGTCATTAACATGATATTTCACTAGTAGGTATGAAGCAACTCCATTTGTCCAATGTGTTTATCTGGAAAATTATCAAGATTATAAATGCAAAAAATTGTGACTGACATAAAAATTTTGTGTAAACTTCAGTTTTCGAGGTATGTTCAGATTGCATGCACATCTTTAAAAAAATCACTAATATACCAGTCACTGATTTACAAAAAAAATAGTTTTTTATTCTCTCACTTCCACTTCCACCCTTCCTTTGAGAACTTGCTTGGTTTTAATGTGTAGAGAAGCAGGTAACCACTGCCTTGCACAAACAGTGAGAATCAGGGTGGGTTTGTACATTTTCTTTGCAGAGCACATGCTATGGGTGCTGTGGAGCAGACAATCTATAGAAGAGGGTGACAGAGTAGTGCGTAATGTTTGGAGTCTGAGAGTTCCTTCAGCTCATTCCTGCTTTCATAATATTGTGGCTACATTTCACAGCAGGCCAAAACAACTCTTAGACTACTGGGAAATGCTCAGATTCTCCCAATGGCCAGTTTGCCATTAAACTGCTGTATATTGTTTCAGATGGTGCATTTTGCATGGCCAAACATAGATGCAAAAGACTTTGCTATTTCACTAGTCCTCAGTTTATCTGAAAATACAAGATAAGTTATAGGTTCATGTCTGATCAGGGAAGAGCCTAGATTTTGGAGAAGTAAGAGTTCAGCTTAAGTATGTAAATAAAGGATAGCCAAACAGTGATAGTTTTTGGTAAAAGGGGAAGCAAGGAACTTTTCCTTCTGTAAACCAGAAGGTTAGGCTTCTATGACAGCTGCTCTTATAATAAAACAAAATGGAAAATTCTGTCTATAATATGTGATTTTCATGACAGGCTATGTGTGTGTGTGTGTGTGTGTAGGCTGTCAGGCTGTCTAATCACAAAGAAAGGCTGTACTTCAGTGGCATCAGCTCTAAATGCAAACCCAGTTTACCTGAAAGTGTTGGATCTGACCTACAATAATCCAGGAGACACTGGAGTGAAGCTGCTTACTGCTGGAAGGGATAATCCAGACTGGGGATTGATCAATCTCAGGTATGAACAGAAAAAAGGTGTTTTACAATCAGAAAACAACTCTGTGTTGGTTTGTTTATATATGTTTTAGAATCATTCGAATACTTGATTAATCCAAGGGGGAAAACTGTAGTTATTTGTCTCATGTCATGTTCTACATTTATTTCCTGTTCTTGTCTCCCCTGATTCCCTGATTGTTCTCACTTGTGTTTCTCTCTTTCCTGTTTCTCATTAGTCATTACTCTTAGTTTATATTCAGTTCTGCCTTTCAGTTATCCTTGTCTTAGCATCTGTTCCCTGTGTGCTCTCTGTTGTCTACAAGTTTTCAGTTTAGGCTCAACCCTGAGGATTCTATAGTTCCTAGACTTCCTAGTTTATAAAACAGCCAAAAAAGGCTCACATTTTGTTTATTTTGATCTGCCTCCCGTGTCTGCATTTGAGTCCTCTCCCCTCTACACTCCATTACATGACATTTATATACTGTAGATATAGAGTGGGTGGGGGTAAAAAGGATGTAACTTGTTAGTTGCTAATCTTTGTTTTTCTTTTATTTTTTATCCCACCAGGATTGACCACGGTGCATCAAAGTTCCTAAAAACTGGCCTGCTGAAGTGTAATTGTGCTTTTTTCTATTTATTATATATTTTCATTTCCAAAATGCTTAAGCCTAAACCGGTGTACCATCTGGGAGAGAGGTGAACATTCTGAGGTTTCCATTTTATCTGTTTACCCCAGGCTGTGATTTTGCTAAAGAATACATCGCTACTAATGGTTTTGACTTCATTTGACCTTATAATGGTTTGTGCTCAACACAAAGCAAAGAAGCATCTGGACGTCAGTCTTAGACAAAACACTATAATGGGCAGGCTTTCACTTAAGCAGCTGCAGGTGTCAATTCTTCATACAGTTAAATACATCTTTCCAAGAACTCCCCAATTTTCGCATTCCTATGATTTCTGTTTGAGAGTAACCACCATAAAATTGTACCTTTTTAATTATTCACTTTGTCTTTACTCCTCTACTACCTCCAAGAAAACTCCCTGACAAAAGAAAAAAAATTACAGTATAATACAGGTTCTTGCTACTCTATCCCATGCCCTGTGGCCATTAATCTCATTGAGGAACACCTTTTCAGATGATAGATTATAGAAAATACAGTGGTTTCAATTTTTTACAGTTAGTAGCATGCAGTTGAAATTAGCACTAAACACAAAGCAAAACTATAGCTGATGATCTTGGGCAGACGGTCAAAAAAGAGGATTGTAGACAAATTAAGACACTTTCACCTGGGTCACAGGGGCAGCAGTCTAAGCAGAGATGCTCAGATCTCTGGTGTGTCCTGGGTCTGCCTCGGGGCCTTCCTCCGGTTGGACGTGCCTGAAACACTTCACTTAGCAGGCGTCCAGGAAGCATCCTGGTCAGATTCCTGAACCCCCTCAACTGGTGCCTTTCAGTTTGGAGGAGCACTAGCTCTACTCTGAGGCCCTCCTGAATTACCAAGCTCTTCACCCTAGCTCTAAGGGTGAGCCCAAACACCTTTTGGAGGAAGCTCATTTATGCCTCTTCTATCCTCTATTTCACTCTTTTGGTCACTACCCACAGACTGTAGATCCAATGTAAATCCACAGCTTTGCTGTAATGCTCGACTCTTTCTTCATCACAACAGACCTGTACAGCATCCACATTATTACAAATACTGCATCAGTCTGTCTGCCTTTCTCCCACTCTACTTTCTCTCTCTCTATACCCCAAGGTACTTGGGGCAGTACCCATTCGCAAACCACAGTGGCCACTCCACTCTTTTCTAGCTGAGAACCACGGAGGTGCTAATTCTCATCCTAGCCACTTCACACTTGGCTGCAAACTACCCTAGTGCAAGCTGGAGGTCATCGTTCGTGAAGTCAACAGAACCACATAATCTACCAAAAGTAGAGACAAGGGCCTGTAGGGTTTTGGAGATTACAACCTTTTTTTAGGATGGCAAATCCATAGCTTGAGGTGTGTGGAGAGGAAATAAAGTTCAAGAGCAGACTCAAATTTCCAGAGCTCTGACTTTTTCCTTTTACTAAAGACTATACAAATACAGTGAAATGAAACAAAAACCCAGCCTAACAGCAACTCGAGTCCACAAAAATCAAAAGAAACCCAACAACCCAAAACGACCCCTACTTATGGGGGCCACTCCCAAACATATTTATAATCATTTACTAAAAACCACAAAATAACATATGCATCCAAACCAACAAAAAACTACTGCACAAATCTATATTTCTCGTGTGTGTGTGTGTGTATGTATGTATACATGAAATCAACATTCAGTGAAATAATTTAACAGTCTTTAGAAAATATAAAATGTATATACAATAATACATAATCTATCTAGTGAAGAATGCATCTTACAGCTCCTTCACAGGGCCTGAGACCAACAAATTTGACATCCTTGGCCCCTTGGCTGCATCTAGAAAAATTCTGAATAGAATCGGTTAAAAAAAGGCACTGCTGGTGGAGTCCAACTCCCACCAAAAACCAGTCAGTCTTATTGCTAGTAATACAACCCAGGCTCTTGAAACAGTTGTACAGAGACTGAGTAGCCTGTAATAACTGGCCCAATACCCCATACTCCCGAAGCACCCTTCACAGGACATCTCAAGGGGCGTGGGTAATGCCTTCTCCAAGTCCACAAAACACATGTAGACTGGTTGGGCAAACTCCCATGTACGGTTGAATACCCTAGAGAGGATGAAGAGCTGGTCCTGGGTTCCACTACCTCAAAAAAAAAATCTCAGGCCAAATCTCATCCACTCAAGGGGTCTGACCACCAAAGAGTCATTCATTTACCTCAGTGACCTAACCCTAAGTAATGGGCCAGATGTCCCCTCATCCTAGAACTTTGCACCCTTTGTAGAAGGCGTGTCAGTGGGATTGAGAAGCTCCTCGAAGTGTTCCCTCCACCACCCAACAATAACCTCATTTGAGGTCAGCAATACTTCATCCCCATTGTGTACAGTTTGTATAGTGTAGGCATGAAGCTTCTTCCCCCTCCTGAATCATCTGATGGTTTGCCACTGCCTCTGGAGTCCCACAAGTTAAACATAATTTCTAACCTGCTCTGCATAAACATGGTTTACGCTACCCCTAAAGTGGCACAGTAATAGTTTAGTAAGTTAACAACCATGAAGGAAATCTTCTGGATAGTAAACTGCTGTTCTCTTTTGTCTTTCCACCAGATGCCCGTAAACTCACACTGGACATACACACAGCAAACAAAAGACTTCAACTGTCTGACGACAACAGAAAAGTGGCAGTGGGGAAAGAGAAGCAGCCATATCCTGATCACTCAGAGAGGTTTGACTACTGGAAACAGGTGCTGTGTACAGATGGTCTGACGGATCGCTGTTACTGGGAGGTTGAGTGGGAAGGACAGGTATACGTAGCAGTGACCTACAAAGGTATTAGAAGAAGAGGAGACGGTAACGATAGCTGTCTTGGAGGTAATGATCTGTCCTGGAGCCTGATGTGCTCCAGTGATGGTTACTCTTTCCTGCACGGTAACAGAATAACATCTGTCTGTAAACCCCCTCTAAGCAGAGTAGCAGTGTACCTGGATTGGACTGCTGGCATTCTGTCCTTCTTTAATATTCTCTCTGGCAAATTGATCCACATTCAGACCATCCATGCTAAATTCACTGAGCCAGTCTACCCTGCTTTCAGGGTCAAGGTTGATAAGTTTAACTCATCAGTCTCTTTGTGCTAGATAACTTTGGACATTTTTTCAACACTGAGTGATTTTGTTTTTAAAATATCTTTTAGTCTCACTCATTAGATGCTTGATTATAAATATAATTTGAAATTAATAAAATGTGAAAAGTTTTTATCAACTAATCTCAATAACCCATAAAACAAAGGGAATGTTTTTAAAACTGTTTGCAGATTTTTTTTTTTTAAATCAAATCCTTAAATTACTAAAGTATCCACAGAGAACACCAAGAGAAACTTGCAGGTAGTATTTTTCTCTAAATTGATATATAATATTTCTAAGAAATGAACATTTGAAAAGCTAATGCATGATTTTATGTGCCAGTGAGAGATTCAGTTCAACAAAAAGGTGAACTGTGATTTAAATCTACCGTGGCAGGGTTTGAAAACTATTAATAATGAGAAGCAATCCTAACATCACTTAGTATTAGTATTTTGTTTTGGAAAATGTAGCATTTGGTAGCTTTGTTTGCTAATAATCGAACCCTGGAGTCATTAAAATTAGCTAGTAATATAGCTTCTCCTGAATCCCTCATGTAACCTCTTGGCTAAGCTCTGTGTTTTATTGACTGGTAGCAAGCACAAACTCTGTTACAAAGAAGAGGTTACATGTTATTTCAGTGCATTTATAGACTTTTTTTCTAGAAAATCGAGCCATTGCTTAATTTACCTATACAAGTATTCACTATTTGCAAACATGCAAGTTGCTCTTTAATGGTGAAGTTTACAAAAAAAAGGAACCGCTACATGGATCTGATGGTTGCTCTGACAGGTGCTCTTCAGGGAATACAGGAAATCTTGTTAAATATTATATAGTGCACGTATAACTAGATAACAACTGAAGCACTCTATCTTCAGGTAGAATTATATTTTAAGCTTGTTGTTTGAGTCGATCGCCATAAAAATGAACCAACGCACATTGATTTAAAGATTTCATCAGAGTCTGACAAACATACAATCTGAATTAAATACCAGGCGTTGGTGGCAATCTGACAACATCTATGGGATGTATAGAACCCATAGAGTGTAGAATAACTCAAAAAGACAAAATGTTATTGGTATTAAATGGAACTACTTATCAGCAATTTTATTTCCTTGTAGTACTACCACAAGGAAAACATGGTGCTAACAGTATCTCCTCACTCTAAACTCTTCCTTTAAGGTGAACTTAATGGAGGGGGAAGATCATCCATGACAGGAGGGTGATCTCATTTGAGGAGGCATATGAGAAATGAAAAGCACCTCAGGTGTCCAAAGCTTGTAGACTTACCCATGAAGACTCAAAGCTGTATGTCCTACATAAATGGTCAACTCAGTGGTCTTAATACTTCTTTAAATGAGCTCATGAATTTGCAAACATTTTTAAAAACATGTTTTTTAATGAAAAATTTTACCCATTTAATGAGGAATCTACAACACAAAGTGTGTAAAAATATCTCTGAATACTTTCTGAATCAACTTGTTATAACAAGATACATTTGTATTATATAAGAAAATCACAAGAAGTCTTGCTAGATATTAAGATATTGAGTGTAATCATTCAAAAAAATCTTGGCACCTCAAGTAGCCATGCTTGATTTTTCATGATGTCCTGTCTGTGTTGTATCAGGGAACACATTTGTTTTAAACTAATTATCATAGTAAGTCTAGGATTTAAAAAGAGACATTAGAAACTGATGGTCTATGTCCACATGGCAATGGTGGGAATTTCTTCAATATCCTTGGATTAAATGTTTTGCTAAGTAACATAAAAAGCCGTACAAACCTTGTTCTCCAGTTTTTGCACAAATTAGCCTCATAAAACTGTTTCTCTTTTACAAAATATCTAAATATGTATTGTGAAAAAACCGTGACTTCTTTTTGTATGTTTTTAAGATAAATACAACAAATGTTCTGTAGATATAATTAATTTATTTATCAGTTTTTATTTTTAATGCTTGTGAGAAAGTCAAAATGCAGCAAGCTTCATTTTCAACCCTCCATCACTTTCACATGTAATGTCATTATATTTTTAACTAAAGAAAAATATGTAGAAACACTTTAATGAATACTTTAGCAGTGTACTTAAATGCAAGTGATTAATGAAAACATTTTACAAAGTGATAATATGTATGATTGACACACAGATTTTGAAATTACCACTGAAATTCAAACTAAAAACTGCTTAGTTTCAGCATTTACTGTCACTTTAATATTTCTATACTTTAACAATAATGCTTTATTATTAAAGAAGATGAATTAATTTAATCATACAAGGTTTCTACAATTCTGTGTTACTGAATTGCTATGCTGCTATTTTCTAAATACAGTCCTCTTCTTCTGGCCAGTTCAGCTGTGCTCCTGCCTGGTACTCAGACTATGGCTGATTGCATAAACTGAAAAGAAAAAAAGAAGTAAAAATTAGACTCTAGCGTTTAATAAAGAGGGAAATTAACATATGGTCAATTGTTAGGACTGAACTATTTTTACACCAAGAATCAAAAATGTTAGCAATCTGTCATATTATTTTTACTCAGATTTATTTCTTTCATGGATGCAATACCTAATGTTAACCAGCAGAAGTCACCATTTTTTCATATCGAATGCTTTGTGGTGCTGAAAAATCTTTCCTTAAACACCTTAATTGGGTTCACACCTTTTTGTATTTTCATCCAAATGCATGTACTGATGTTGACTACAGAGCCTCTGCTGTACTGATCCTCTACCTTTTTTGCTACAGCTGTGTATATATATAGACATATATATATACACAGCTGTCCAATGTATTGAGAATTCTGAGCCCCCGCCCACTATAAACATCATATGAACTGATAATGATGAGACACAGAGGACTGAAGTGATTATGTGATAAAGGGAATGTAACCAAATATAATGATGAAGTGAATGGAAACATGTTAATGAATAAGTT
>VUQH01090358.1:20028-46564 GCA_015106775.1 Etroplus canarensis | reverse complement strand
TAAAAAAAAAAAGCTGGAAAAAAAAAAAAAAAAAACCACACAAAAAAAAAAAAACACAGGACAGGAGTTGATTTGGAGCTAAAGATTTTGCCTGATGTCCCAGCTGATTGATGGGGGTGGTTGTGGTAAGCGTTGTGAACACATTTACTTCTTTTTTCAGAGTGCAGAGTAACTGGGGAAGGAGTTTGTAAGTCTTAATTTGCTGGCATTGTCAGTCAATGCCTGTGTTCATCAGGCTGGAACTGCCCAGACGAAGCATAAACAAAGTGTAGGCTCTGTTTAGAGAGTTATGGATGGAGGGTAACGAGAAACAAAACAAAGATGCGGGTGAAATTCTCACTAAGTGCGTCATTTCTCCAGCTGAGAACTTTTGGAACAATACATGTTTGTTGTGGGCTACGAAAAACACGCACACATACACACACGCACACACACAGAGAGAGAGAGAGAGAGAGAGAGAGAGAGAGAGAGAGAGAGAGAGAGATTATTGTGATAAGCTGCTTGGTTAGTGAGTCCCAAAACTTAAGTATCACGTGATGTCAGAAATTGCTTTTCGGCATTCCTGAGCATTTTCAGCATCATTTTAGGATCCACAGAAGCTAATGGTGCAGATTAAGACGCTCATAAATTCACCAAAAAATTGCAAAGTGCAGATTGGCCATATCTACTCTTTAAATAGATCTAAACATAGGGTAGAGGCCCTGCAAACTGCTCTCTTCTTATCTGAACAATATGAATATTTTTTTAGTACAATCACATTTTTGCAGGTGTGATAGTATAACAGTAGTTGCACAATTTTTTAAAAAAGAGATTTTTTTCAGTTTTGTTTTCAATATTATGTGATATGTGGGATAGCAATGACAAATATCCAGTAGCACTTCACAGAACATATAATTGCCAGCTTTTGTGCTCTTTGAATTAATGACCCTTCTCTTATATACTTATTGATTTTCCATTGTGTTCATTTGATCAGCCACATGCTTATGTCTTTCTCAGTTTTTTCTTATCAAAAATGCTCTTTGAGAAATTAGCTTGGTGGTTTTCACACTGCACTGTAATTTCTGGGATCCTGCATAATGATGCTTGTTAGGATGACATCCAAATTTGGCACCGGCTCAGTCTTGGGTATGGCTTTCTATTGTTCCTAAGTACAAATTTTTAAAAATTACATGTTCCCATCCCTTGCCAGCCCAGGACAACATGGCTCCTACTTAATGTTTGTTCTGAACTCTCCTTTGGAACAGTTTTGTCGGTACTGTGATGTCGGGGTGGATAATGACAAGCTTACTATGTCTCTATGTCTGTAAGATGTCTCTTATGAGTCATGATAGACAAACACTGGAGCCCAGCTGTGGTTATTAATTCCACTGGATAAGGCTTGATGTGAATAGTTGTGCCTTGGATGACACGAGGAGCTTGGACTAATAATATCAATAAAAAAATGGTTGCTGTAAGTGTGTATCGATTGATGAACAGTATTATATTACACACAAAAATTAACACAAACACATTTTTTTCACTGGACTATTATCAGGCATTTATTTTCAAGTTCAACTTTGTTTGCAAATTTTTGTTTTGCATTTTTGCCAAATTTACATAATACATTTATTTCCCTTTGGGAGGTCATGCACATTGTCATAATCAGACTAACCTATCATTTTTACCATATTATAAGACAAAATCTGCTTTTGGGCTCCTCTACAGATTTTAATCAACACAGTGATATCTTGTTTGTTTAAATGGTAGAAAACATAATTAGGAAAACATTAGACAGTATACAGGGTAAATCTCTACTTCTGTACACACAGTATATGGACAGCTTCCACTCTTCGAGGAACGTTTTGCCCATTCATAAAGAAAAGCGTTGCTGTGGTCAGACAATGATGGAAGAATGAGCCTGGCTTGCATTCTCCATTCTTGTTCATCCCAAATGTGTTTGATGGGGTTGAGGTCAGGGCTCTCTGTGGGCTAGTCAGGTTCTTCCACACAAAACTTTTATGGACCTTGCTTTGTGTTCCAGTCATGCTGGAACAGAAAAAGGCCTTCCCCAAACTGTTCTCACAAAGTTGGAACCATAGAATTATCTAAAATATCTTGTTAAGTTGATAGATGAAGATGTCAATTCACTGGAACTAAGGAGCCCAGGACAACCCCATAAAAACAACCCTGTAGCGTTATCCCTCCTCCACAAAATTTTACAGTTGGCACAATGCAGTCAGGAGTTATCGTTGTACTTGCATTTCCCATTCCCAAATCATTGATCAGACTACCAGATAAAGAAGTGTGATGGTATTGTGCTTGGTGATGAAAGGCTTGCATGTAGCTGTTAAACAGTTTAAACCCATGCCATGAAACTCCTAGCACACAGTTTTTGTGCTGATGAAGCCAGAGGAGGTTTGAAATTCTGCAGTGACAGAGTCAGCAGAGCATTGCTGACTTTTATTCACTATGCATCTCTGCACTCAGCAGCCCTGCTCTCTAACTTCATGTGGTCTGCCTCTTTATGGCTGAGTTGCTGTGGTTCCTAAAGGCTGCCACTTTGCAATAATAGCACTTATAGTTGAGGTGGAATATGTAAGTGGGAAGAAATATCACCAACTTGCTGCAATGGTGGAATCTTATTACAGTGTCAGGCCGGAATTCAGTGAGTTATTTAGTATGTTTGTGAAAGCAGACTGCATAGCTAAGTGCTTGATTTTATACACTTGTGGCAATGGGACTGAATAAAACACCTGAATTCAGTGATTAAGAGATGTGGTCCACATAGTGTAATCAAAGGCAAAATATTGCTGCAAAGGACACTGTAGTTCAGACCAGGGGATGGAAATATGAGTCCTGCCCAAAGTTGAGCACTATGTTACTCAACTGCCACAACCCTGAGATCCATGGTGAACACTCATTGTATATCATTTTAAAGATAAATAATTACAGCTGACTGCTTTTCTAGCTAGCTACCTACAAAGCAATATAAATTGTGTTCAGCTTGCTAGCCCTAACATCAATAGTTATTAGTTAGTTCACATAACACAAGCTAATAGTCTTCCCTGTCACACCCCATCTTGTGTGTTGTCCTTGCATGGTCCTACAGTTCCTGGCTAGAGGCCCACTTGCTGTACTTTATTCAGTCAGCCATGCAAAGCATCAAATAACTAATGAAAAAAACATTATCAGAACAATAAAATCTTGAACAAAACATAATTGTGCTAAGAAGTCTTTAACATTACAGAAACCACTCTGTAAAATGTATTTGAGATGTAACTTGACTTTGAATTACCCGGTTTCAGTTAAAAATGGAGGGGTGACCAGCCACTAGGGGAGCAATTGAGATGTTTTGGCTCATGGTGCAGTTAGTGAGAAATATGTTTTGGCATATCTGGCATGTTTGCTTGACTCAGGTTTCTTTTTTTTTTTTTAATCTTCTGCCAATCACAGAAAGCTTCTCCTTGTCTCACGTCAACCACACTCCTACTCCTTTGACTAAATTTAGATTTTCCACTTGCTCTTGCCACTGGCCACATGTCAGTAAAGGGTAAAATTGAACCTTTAAATATTTCTTCCATCTGTGGTTGACATTAGAGGCACTATGAAAATGCTTCTCTATAGTCGGAAAGAAATATGTGATGGACTAAAAAGAGGAAGATTGGTGGCGACCATTAAAATGTCCTTTGCCTTGAGTCCAGAGTGAGATTAAGGGAAAGGTTTTCCTTTGAGACTTGTGAGATAAAGACTTCGTCACTCCTGATACCCTCGAGAGACTCTGCAGAAAAGATTAGGTTCATGTGCCACTCAATTATCTGTTCCCTTAAAGCATTCTCTTTGAGGATGCAATTATACAGAATGGATGTGAATAAGAATGTTGGACAGTGATGTGGGGCTGACCACTGGTGGAGCTTTCAATTATGTCAGCTTAATAGATCACATATGCCTTGGTAATGTGTTTATTTTCATTCAGATTACAAGAGTCAAATTCCTTATGGAAAAATAAAGACAAAACTTGGGGAACAGCATTCAGAGCGATAGACATTATATTTTTCCATCTGTTTGACTAATTTGGAAAGTGTTCCCACTGCTTTTCTAAACTTTTGTTTTCCTGCAACCTTTGTCTGATTTGTTTCCACTGACCAAAAACAAGCCAGACATTGTTCTGTTAAAAAAAACATGGTATAACTATCACGATGGTGCTGTTATGGCCTAGCTTTTGAGTCTTTATGGAGAGGTTTAACTGTACGCTGCCTGCTTCGGCAGATCAGGTTTCTACTGTTCCCCCACTGAATCTCCCCCAGGCCCAGCTGCCTGGCAAAGCACTCATGATTAAATGTGAGACACGAGCCATCCTGCCAAGAGAAAGCAAGAGGAGGGGTTGCAGGCTTAGGACGACCACAGTTTGGAATTTCTTTGCTGTTTGTCATACACACAGAGAGAAAAATGAAAGCAGATGTAGGAGCAGAGGGAGAGGGGAGAGGAAGGGAGCGAGGCAATCATCAAAGACAAGAGGTCTCTCAGGCAAGAGATACTGTAGGAATATATCTGAAGCAATATTTATAAAGCAATATATGCTATACACAAAGCAACTAGCCAAGTGGGGTTTTAACTATACAAACATTTCTGACAAACAATTTCTTATTGGCTTGGTTAAATCATGGTGGGTGGTGCCAGAAAACCATGTTTTTTCTGGCTAACAAACCCAAATGCATTAAAGCTCCACTAATATTATAATTATATGGGAAGGAGAGGAATTAATATTCTTTATACAGGCAACGAATGAAATGATTATGTGGAATGCAAAAAAGATTTCTCAAAAGGATGACTCGGCAGATAGTTTTCTTGTAGTGTTGTGCAATTTTTTTAGTCTCTATTCTCCCAGTATTTTTATTTTACAGTCTTGAGGGACTTAACTCCCCACACAGCATTTTCATTTTACAGGATGCCAGCAGCATAAGTTCCAGCTGTTTTAGCTTCCTGCTAAACAGCTCTTATAAAGTCACTGTACATTAGCTATATCTCCCCAGCAAAGAGGCAACATTGGCAAGTAGCTGGTAAAAAAAGTCAGACATTTAGCAGCTAAAGAAACACCTCTAAAACACTAAGACCAGAGAGCACTGTACTTCGAAGCAAGTTCACAATTTTTTCAATTTAATTTTATTTATCTAAAGCACCAATTCACAACAAAAGTTGCCTCAAGGCACTATAGTGTTAGAGAGAAAACACCAACAATAAGACGATCTCCTATGAGCAAGCACTCGGCGACTGTGGGAAGGAAGAACTCCCTTTTAACAGGAAGAGACCTCCAGCAGAACCAGGCTCAGGGAGGGGCAGCCATCTGCCTTGACCGGTTGGGGGTGAGGGGGAGAGAGAAGAGAGAAAGGAGAGCAAAGAGAGAGAAGACAACATTTAATGACATGCAGCAGTAGCAAATAAATGCATGGGGAGTGAAAAGAGGTGGGTGGAGAAGAACTGCCCAGCAAATCGTAAGAAGCCCCCAGCAGCCGAAACCTATTGCAGCTAAACTAAGCCCTAACTATAAGCTTTAACAAAAAGGAAAGTTCTAAGCCTAATCCTAAATGTAGAGAGGGTGTCTGCCTTCCGAATATAAACATACCCAGAATATCTATCTGTTATCTGGCTTCACTTAACATTAATGAGCTGAATAAGTGGTCACACAAAGGTGAAAGGACGTTCACATGAAAGCGGTGGTGCTGGCAGCATGTGACCAGTCACAAACATGGGTAAGTCTCCTGGAAGCAGAGCAGCTAATTTACAAAGGGAGACAAGACTAAGAGAAAAATATGAAGAGGTTTAACAAACAACACAGGCTGAAAGCAACACAGCTGCTGCAGATAAAACAGCTGTAGGAATGTCTGACTGTGTAAGCTAACAGAGTATCACACCTCTGTCATTAAAATACAGGAGAATCTGACAAACTGCAAATTTTAATCCATCAAATTAATATTTAGATGTGCGTTAGACAGTTTTTATACTTTCAGCAGCAGCTCTGGTGGTGTTTAACACTCTGAAAGCAAATAAAGAACAAATATGAAATTAAAATTCAACTGTAGATTTTGTTTTTGTGCAAATTTGATCTACACCACAAATCAGAAAAGTAAAAATAGGCTTATAGAGCAATAAAATTGTTGGAAAATTGTTTGCGGCAACAGGAAGAAGATAAAAAAAAGTTGAGTCTAAGAATCTATATTTATTATTGATGTTCAGTGACTTGATGCTATGAAGAACATTTTTGACCTTTATTCGCACAGAAGTCTGAGGGATCTTCCAGGATCAGCAACACTATTTTCTGGAGAACTGATTGATCTGTAGGTGGTAATTTAATACCTGCTGATTTCTAATCAAGAACTTAATGTGCTCCTGGAGCAGGTTAGTTTTGTAGCATAAGTTACCCTGTTGATATAAGAAGTAAGCCACCTTTGTAGTACTGACAACCTGGAATTAACCCTTAAGTTACCTGTACCTTCAGCCGCTTCCTTGTATACTCCCCAAGGGGGTACCACAGCAGATTAATTCAAATTAGTGATTTGGCAGAGGTTTTATGCTGGATGCCCTTCCTGACACAGCCCTCCATGGTGCGAGGAGCTTGTGTCCCCACCTGGAATCGAACCAGGGACCTTTCACTTACAAGGCAAATGTATAAGTTACCTGGATAAGCACAAATCCTGCTTCGTCATACAGGCGTCTGAGGTTTAAACTGGGCGAGGTTTGACTCTGGATGAGCCCTGGCATGTTCATTTTTCAATGCTCAGTCTCAGCACAATCTTTTTTTCCCACAAACTTTAGAAACTTTAGTAATTAAAATGTCTGATTAAACCATTTAATGTTTTCACTTGTACCATTAGGCTAAGTTAGTCAAGCAACTGCAGACTACTGTATATACAAAATGCAGTAGCTCAGATTTCTTATGTTTCTCTTTCTGCGGCCAGTGGGTTTCCTTGAAACCCCCTTTCCGATTAGCCCTTTCATGTGTTGACGGCATGAATAAAGCAGGGAGAGAAATGAAATGTATTGACATCAGATATTCTGCCTCAACAATATTTATCATTTTTTACTAAATGCTATTTAAAGAGACTTAGACCTGAGATAAGCTATTAGCTGAACTTCAAGTAAGTTCGAATTAAAGTAGCTAGTGAAGACTGAGCTCATAAGACCAATTTAAACCATGCCATGGTTAGGTAATGCAAAGTCGTGATTTAAGTCTTTAAAAAAACATTTTAAATTTTGATTTATATTTTAGACTGTTTTTTTTCTTGACTTTACCTCATCCCTTCCTACTGAAATCAACACATGGTAACAATTTCTCCCTCCAGAGTCACTAATAAAAGAAAAGCTAGTTTAAACAGCCCGCAGAAGCCTGGAGGGTGGAATCACGGGGTTGTTGAGGAACATTAGTCTCCCCTGGTTTGACTTACCTCTTCCCCATGTGAGATGGTGTCTGTGCGCCACTCTCTGTGTTTCTCTCTTGGCGTTTCTTTTACTGTTTGTTTGGCTTCAGGTTTTTTTTTTCCTGCATTAGCATCTTAATGATGCAGCGATCACAACTCAAATCTGTTTTCCCTCACTTCTATATAGTAGTCTTCAAACTCTTGCCTTTATCAGTGAGGAAACTACCACATTAAAACACGTCAATGTTTACGCCACTCAAGCTTTGTTCTAATTAATAAATTAGTTGCAGCTGTTTTGGATTGTGCAGTGTGTGAACATGGAGAGATAACATCGGAAACATTTTCATAAGCCGTGTGAGATTACATGTGAAGAAGTCCACAGAGGCCTGTACTACAAAGCATTATTTGGGCTCATCCAGGTAACTTAAAGTTTATTGGTGGGTTTTCATTGTTGGAAAGGTGGTTCACATCTTACCAGAGTACACCATCATGGTAATTTATGCTGCAGGTGTAACCTGTTCCATCCCAGATTAGGGATCAGCAGATATGAATTCATCATCTACTGACTCATTAGTTCTCTGTAATATAGCCTTAACAATCTCAGAAGATCCCTCTGACCGCCATGTGCAGGTAGCAGGATGTTCTGAAGTTTTGTAATAGTATCTCAATTCTTTGTCTTCGATGAAAATCAGTACAGAACACAGATTCCTAGAAGCAACTTTATTTCTTGATTTTTTTTCCAGTTGGGTGTAAACATTTTTACAAACGTTTTATTGCTGTATAAGCATTCATATATGATTTAAAACAGTACATCTATTTGTAATTAAACTGCACTGAGACTGCAGCCGAAAGGATAAAAAGTAAAACTGTCGTAAGCACATGTAAACATTAATGGAATACCATCAGATTCCTCCTTGCCTCAGTGATAGAGCTGTGACACAGAAGTGTTAACTTACACAGTTGAAAGTTATCCCACTTTTCTTCCTCACTTAAAATAAACTAAACTAATTAATATAGTAGGTTTTTTCCCGTCTTATTGACCAAAGCAATATATTTCTTGCAATGCTTTTAATATTACACTAAGGTATTGCGCTTTTGCTATGACACACATTCACACTCTGCTACTTTGTGTTTTTGGCCAGTACCATATGTTTTACCTGTTCATGTTTTTCTAATAATAAACTTGTATTTTTTATTGTAAGCAATTGTAAATCAGTTTCTCTTCTGCCAGTAGACCTGTCCTTGTTTGTGTTTGTGAGTGGTCATGTATACTTTCAGTGCCACCCCTTTCATGTGAACAGGCTCGTAGCTAAATTGATTAACCATGGGGCTTATCGAGTTGATAACCATCCACATGTGACCCCTTAGCCCAGTGGCTTGTGAACTCTGAGGCAAAACCAGGTGAAAATATAAAGTGAAATTAAGGACGCCAGAAAAAGTCTGATTGATAATGTTAGGGTAAATGAAGCCAGATAACAGGAAGATGTCCAGGTATTTTGAACTTACTTCAACATGCAGGACACTGGTTGGTTTTCAACAAAAAAGGAATCAAAAAGGATTAAATGTTAAGCTGATACGAAATCCACCACAAAAGTTTTTAGAAGACCCATGCTTTTCATAATAAAAAATGGCAACCATTAGCTAAAGCCACTACAATCTTTCTGTTTGACAGAATCACCTCACCAATCACACCAACAGGGGGAGACCTGCTAGGAACTGATAATGATTTTAGAATCCTTTCTTATGATTCTCTTTTTTCACTTAAATAGTACATTGAAAGTAAGCCTTTCAAAACTTAAACACAAAGCCCTGAGAAAAGACCAACTTAGTGCTCATAATTTTATCAAGCTTTCTTTCCATTAAGCAGAAATCAGCTTCGGCTGTATTCATCCTCTATGTGAATATGAAGAGATCCAAAACTTGATAATCAGAGTCTTTGTTGAAAGAATGGAAGCTTAAAATGTAAGGAATATAGCCGTGTTGGTGGTGTGAATGTGAAAGAGGAAACAAGGCGGAGGGGAAACAGCTGTGAGATGGAACAATGGTGCGATTCCATCCTACTGTGGAGGCTTTCGAAATATCAGAGATTTATCTCCCAGTGTGCCAGCCATTTTTTATGATTATTTATGTCCTGTAGAATGTCATAAAGCTCACATCCAGTTCAGTCACTTTCAGGACACAATATTTTTTAATAACTGTGGTGTGGAGGAAAATCTATGGCCTAGCACACATTAACATGAAGTAAAAATGAACTGCAGTCCTGACACAGTACTGTGTTTTTGTTTATTTATGCCTTTCCCCAGATATTTATTTCCTTGCTAAATGATTGCTGGGGCTCTTGCCCAGTGTCAGCTGGGATATATTACTCATGGTTTGATGTGCTGCCTTAGGAGTAAAATGCTTGTTTTCTTAGCTTCCTTTACTGTTTTCTTACAGCCTTTTTTTTTTTTAAAAAAAAACTTCTTTTGTGATTTTTGCACTTTTGAGAACATAATTAGATTTTGAGCATGAAAATGTCCACTGTTCTTTGTCGCCTGCTCTCAAAACATGTACTATTGTTTCCATAAAAGACTTCAGAACAATGAGAGAAACACTTTAATTAAAATATATTTGTTTGCAAGTGACATGACAGTCAGAAACAGATGCCTTTGTACACTTGTAGTATTTCTGTAGTGCTGTATACTGTGTTAATTGCAAAATGTTCTGCAAAAATCTGATGTCACTGTTGTCCAGCGTCAGGGGGGAAGAGAGACTGAGAGGAAGAAGAATTGTCAGAGAGACAAAGAGACAGAACAAGCGGTGCTGTCTGATTGAGGTGTTTGATCCAGGTTGTTCTGCGGTTTAATCAATGTAGCTGTGGATAACCACAGTTGGTGGGTTGTTTTATAAAGAAGAGATGGTTGTGCAGGCCATCTCTCTAGGACCTAATTCAATTGAAGAATAAATGAGTTCTGTTGGTAATTTGGAGATAACCTGTGCAGTAGCTGAGCTTAAAAGAAGATAAGAAACGACACAGAAATGAAGACAAGAAAACGAGACAATTTTTCACCCTGCCAATGCCAAATTAAACTTTTCCCAGTTCTCCCCAAACTTTAATTAAAACACACACTTGCATGCACATTGTGCACACAGGTTCACACAACCATGATCACGCTGCCCCACATCCAGCAGATAATCCAAGAGGAGCAGTCAAGTTGTTTGAAAGAGATCAGCAGACAGTGAGTGGTAAGCTTAACTGGAACATACTGTAGCTCCTCCATCTATCCCTCCATTATTTGGATTAATCACTCAGGTGCTCTTTGAGAGCCACCGGCCCTTTGAGCAGTAAAAATTAGGAAAGATTTTTAAAGGCTTAGGTTACTCAAAGCACAAAAAGCATGTTTTCTCCAGGTGAGGTATCTGTTTTAACTACTGTTAACCCAAAACAAAGAACAAGACATTCATATGGAAAATGTTTCATTATATCCCCGAAAAGCAGGGATATAATGAAATCATTAGCTGCCGCAAATCCTTCGTGTCATCACAATAGTGGAAAAGCTCTTTGATGCAGGATTTAGAATTTTTGCTCAGTAATGGACCTCCATTAGATCTGGAACTGATTAGATTTTTGACCATTCTGAAAACATGGATTTGGCATGGACATATATGTATATATAAGTAGCCATAGCCCTGTGACTATTTATTGAATCTGCATGAAAAAAAAACAAAAACATGTTCATGGTGACACCATGTTGGTAAAATATGCAAATTTTTAGCCACATTAATGTGACTGTTCATCCAATCTGAACAAAATAAAAGCCAAATTGATTTTCATATTTTCATGGTGACACCATGCCACCACTGCTGCCAATGCTGCTGCAAATTCTTCATGTGAGTATAAAAATTTTTACAAAAGATTTTGAATTTTGGCACAGTTGTGGACATCCATGAGATGTGAAACTAAAATGTTTACCTTTTTAGCCATATCTCTGCCAATATTTGTCCGATCTGTATGAAACAAGTCAGGTCAGGTCATCAGGTCAGAAATTGGAGCTTTTCGGGGATGTACCTTTAGTGGTTACACAGTGACCATGGAGAATGAGTTGTTTTGTGGTGGAAGTTTAACCCTCTGGAGTTGACGGACACTCCAGCACGTCCAAATCACATGACATGGCTGCTAGACGCAGCCTCACTGAGTCTCCATTTCAACTTGTGTTGAAAGGGCAGACGTCAAAGTATATACCAGTTTTTAAATCGTGTTGATAGGTCAAGTAAAACTAGACTTATCATAAATTATTCATGCCATAATTTTTCTGTAGAATCTGTAAAAAAAAGAGCGCTTGCAAGAACATTAAAAATCACATACTTATCCTATTGGTAGAAAAATGCCCCACATCAACCAATCAAAACATGTTATGGCATTTGGTTGCTAAGGAAGAGGGAAGAGTTTTGGGAGTGATGGCAGCGAGAGAGAGAGAGAGAGAGAAAGAAGGAGAGAGAGAGAGATTTGAGTAATTTGTGACATTGTGATGTGTCCCTGTGTGTTGTAGTAGACAGAAAGTATTTTTGGAGTGTCACAAATAATTTGTGTGGCATCTTATTGCGACACCTGATTGTTTTGTAAATAGTTGTTTGATTGTTTCTAAATAGTTGTGCAAAAGATGCCTGAGACATCGCCTGCATGTTAATGTAAAATTTTGTATATAACTTTGGTAAGTTAAATTTGTACCTATGTTTTTGAAATTTACACTTTATATTTTCATTCTAAGTTATAATAATGGTTCATTAAGCATGTTTGTGACTTTTGGAGTACAAAAAAAATCTAACTTTTTCCTACTCTGATGTGATTTTATGTCCAGTGTGTTAATACAGTATATCAAAATGGAAAAAAAAGAATAACTGTAAAGCTACACAGTGAGTTTGTGCTGATAAAATGGCACCAAAAAAGGCAAGATAAACAGTTTTTAAGCTGAACCACAGTATAAAGGTAAAATCAAAAGTAGTCAAAAATGGCCAATCATACCCTAGGCTACATAGAGTTAAAATGTCTAAAGGTACAGCTAGAGGTGTAATCATTCAGACATTTGTAAACAATAAAGTCAATTTTTAAAAAAAAGAAGGGACGAAAGCTCACACAAACTGATCCAAATGCACCCATAATGGTTTTAATCTAGGAGCAAAGAGGAAATGGATCAGAAGTGAAGAGTTGTGTCATGAGACTGAGAACATGTGGTTAGTGTGCAAAATACACACTAGAAACGCAAGCTACAAAAGCTCCATAGTAGGGAAGCTTGTGCAAATTCATGGCATTAAACTTTGTGATCTGTCTTCACCATGATAAATATGACAGAAATGTTGTAGAACTAAACATTCAAATGTGTTTAACATGAATGCTTTCAAAGAGAAACAAAAGTGTGGCACAACAGAGCAACTTTAACAGTCCAAATAAATGACTGCCAATGGCACACACTCAATAACTCATAATAGATGTCAAAGTAAAAACATCCATTTGGCCATGACTAACACTGTTTGTTTGTTACAGCGTGACTAATTGGTTTCAAATTGGTTGTGACTGGTGCAGTACTTTATACTACATTGTTGCATCTTATTAGAGCTTTTATCAGGTCAGTATGAAATTTAGGCCTGATGGAAAGCGATGGAAGATCATACTAAAACTGAGAAAACAGCTTTCTTTCACCTCTAACAAGACTATTCATAGAGCCATTACAAACACAAAAACCAAACTGAAACCTCCCAACCTCAAACCAAGTATTCATTGAGACTGAATGGATCATCTGTGCATCTGGTCTTTGAAACAAGCTGCCCACCAGGGTCCTCGCGTCCAATCCTCCTTGAAATTACACTGTTGCAGCTCCACTGAAACTGAACAAAGAAACATTTGGTCGTAAATGGCAAAGCAAACCTCCACATGGCAGCATTTTGTGGATGGGACCATTTAGCAAGTTGTCTCCAGAGCAATTCCCTGATTCCCATATGGTTACCAGTCAAAGTCTCACTTTGCAGTCCTGTTTATCAACTTCTCTCACACTGTAGTGTGATTGTTGCTTGCAAGACTCAAATCCTTAATTAATGCAGTGTCGAGACATTACAAGTTGTGGTACATGTACAAGCTCAGCTTTGGGTTTTAAGTTCAACCATTGTCTCCAGAGATTTTTCATTGCACATGTTTCAATAATCCATGCATTTTTCAGATTGAGCAAGCGTTTTTTTTTCAGTTGCGACACATGGACAACAACAGCATGAATTTCTAATTAAGATGGTTACAATATATATATATATACATAAAACATTAATAAAGCTGGCTTATTAGTGTGAATTCTGATTTTTGCTTATTAAAGTAGCAGATTTTTCAAACTGCACTGAAAAAAGATTGCATTTGAAGCTGTGACGTGAAGAATCACCACACAACTAAATCTTTATTCACTCTTGATAAACTTAACTGAACAGCGTCGCTTCTGTCAAGGTAGGGTTAAGGTTAGATGTGTTTTCTCTGGATTCTGTGGGTGAACTGTGTGTGTGTGTGTGCGCGCGTGTGTGTTTGTGTGTGTTTTCATGCCTCTTGGAGAATAATAAAGTATGTTTTTACTGGGTCATATTGACATCTTTTATTTTTCTTCTCTTTCTTTTTCTTTTCCACAACTGTAGTGGTTTCCAAAAGCAACCAAATGAGTCCAAAAAAAAAGCCAAATATGTAAATGTTTAAACCTGGTAGACTGTCAGTGTCCTGGAAAGTGCTATTTTTCTTTTCATTTAACTCTGCACATGCTTGAGTCCATCTTTGAAAGTTAGCTGCATTTCTATCAAAACAGTCACACATCTATACCATATAATGCACTCAAGCCTCTCCACAGCCAGAAATAATTGCAGACATGATGTTTAAAAATGCATTTTTCTTTAATGGCACTGATTTTGTTTCCAAGGACTTGCACAACTTTAATTTCATTGCAGTCTCTTTTTTCTTTGTCGTCTACCCATGCTCTTTCTCCCTGCTGATTTCCAACCACAGATAATTTTTAGTGACCGCAGCGGAGTCTTGAGATTCCGCGGCAGTATTTAGTGGTGGAAGTAAGCAGCTTCAACGGCTCGATGAAATGCCTTTGAAACTCTGGTGTCTGTCTAAGCAGTGTGTGCTCAGAGTGAAGCTGCACCCGGCTTGGATGAGGGGCTGATGGTATGCGTGCAGAATCACAATAGTCACCCCTGTTACGTGGTCTGGAGCAGATCTGAGCTGAGGCAGCTTCTGTGAGTAAGAAGAGAGATTTTTCTCTTGTCTGTGGTGAAGAGGACATACCTCCTTCTTTTAACTTTAAACTCTGAGCCACACATCAGAGGGCTGTCAGGTATATATTTATGTTGGGCCACTGTCATTAATCAGTTTGTCTACCCACTGAAATGTGCAAGCGCACAAGCAATCCTGTGCATAACAGTGCATCAGAGTGAAGTAGAAATACTAAATTTGTTGTGCGCTCATTTTTCTGTTAAATACCATCTCAGCTTCAGTATGAGCACAAGGAGACTTGAATCCCCCACTGAGATTACTCAGTGATTTTCTTGGCTGACCTTCATGCCAGAAATCTCCTCAAATAGTTCTTCTCATCATTGACTATAAAAGCTATAAAATTGTGGTTTGTGGTGATTGGTCATATTTGCATCAGTGGTCATTCTTTTGCGAGGTCAGCACAGTTTTAAATGACAGTAATAGACTTTGCTTCAGTATTACAACCTGTCTGATACACTTGCGTCTCTTTTCTCCTGTCAGGGTGCAGATTTCAGCTTCATGTGGGAATTCGACTTTTCCAACAATAACAGATTGGTGACACAAACACATTTTCTTTGCAGTGGAGGTGGGGATTCTTGAGAAAATCCCCTGTGTGAATTTTAAAGGGTTTATTTCCACTTGGAAAATTCAGTATGCACCCATACTCTGTTATTCCCTTTAGCTTCTTCCTCTGTGAGAACAAGGAATCCAGGATGAAAGCATTTCATCCATCCATCGATTGCTCCTTCCACTCATAGTGCCACATCATGTTTTCAATGAAGGGTTCGCTTGAAATCTCAAGTGCTCTGGATGCAGCCAGTTGTGGAGTCCTTATAGCAACCTGGCATTCCATAAACCACAGTGAACTGCACATTAGTGCCAGTGTGTGGAATCTACATTCCAGTGAAACAGCAGGGAGGCTGTGTCTACCAGCGTAATTGTTCTGGCACGCTCACATACAGTTATTATATTTACTGTGTATTTATTGATTTTCCAAGTACAGGTGTTTATGACATGAGATCTTAAAGCTTCATTCTTTTAAAATCACCAGCTAAGAAGTCACATTTCCTCTGCCTTTGTCTGGTACTATATAGAGTTCTTGAGAATGAACATTTCAGACTGAAAGCAACAGTGTGTGATGCCCCCAAGAAACCTCACACTTAATCATCAACAGCAAAGAAGATGTTGATTTTGTTGGCAAATAGCTCTATTTTGGCCTGTACATTAAAGTTAAATTATGTGGTTTTACTCATTTATACTTACTCGTCTCTTTTAGTACAGAACAGCATCCAAATCATCTGATTCATTGCACGTCTTGTAAAATATACTATATGGGCAAGTCATGCCTCTTAATCATTGAATTTAGGTCTTTCTTTCAGTACCATTGCCTCGGGTATATTAAGTAAAGCACCTAGTCATGTAGACTACCTCTACAAACATTTTTGAAAGATGGATTTTTCTATAGAGATCACTGGATTCAAATAAGTGGTACTGTACTTTTACAGGATTACACCATTGCAACATGTCAGTTGGTAAACCACAGAAATCCAGTTAAGAATTGGCAGACCATGTAAAGTTACAGAGCGGGGTCCCCAAGTGCTGAGGTGCATAGAGTGCATAAAAGCCACCAATGCTCTGCTGACTCAATAACCGCAGAGTTCCAAACCTCTACTAGAATTAACATCGGCACAAAAACCCTGCGCCAGGAGCTTCAAAGCATGGATTTCCTTGGCTGAGCAGCTGCATACAAGCGTTACATCACCAAGCACAATGCCAAGTATGTAATGGAGTGGTGTAACGCACACTACCATTGGGCTGTGGAGTAGTGGAAACATGTTCTGTTGAGTGATGAATCTAGCTTCTTTATCTGGTAGTCTGATGGACGAGTCTGGGTTTGGCGAATGCCTAACTGCATTGTGCCAACTGTAATATTTTGTGGAGGAAGGATTCTGCAATAAAATTGTTTATCTGGGAGTGGCCTGTGCCCCTTAGTTCCAGTGAAGGGAAATTTTAATACTTCAGCTTATTAAAACATTTTAGAAAAGTCTATGTTTCCAGCTTTGTGAGAACCATTTGGGAAAGGTCCTTTTCTGTTCCTTGCACAAAGGAAGGTCCATAAAGGCATGCCTGGATTAGATTGGTGGGGAAAAACTTGACCGGCCCGCACAGAGCCCTGACCACAATCGAATCGAACACCTTTGGGATTAACTAGAACAGAGATTGCGCGTCCAGACCTCTCGTCCAACATCAGTGTCTGATCTCAAATATGCTTTGCTGGATGAATAAGCAAAAATTCCAAAAGCTTGTGGAAGCTTTTACAGCTGTGAAGGTAGGACCAACTCCATAATGCCTATGGAGTTAGAATGGGATGTCACAAACGCTCCTCTTGGTGTAACACATAGGTGGCCCAATAGTTTTGTTCATATATTATATTGTTGGAAGTGATTAACTCAGAGCCTTTAACTTCACTACTCACAAAAAGTTAAGGATATTCGGCTTTTTGGTGAACTTTCAGGATGCACCCATAAAATGCTCTATAACCTTTACAGGTGAACTTAATTTGACCTTCTCTACACATTTGAATGCACATGTTCAACTGTTCAGTGTTTCAGTAGTTTGTGCATAACTTGTGCATAACTTGTTCTCTAAAAAAAGGTGCTTAATGGCAAAATTCACAACTGGTGTTTGATCCATGAATTGACCAATACATTTTCTGGGTCAAATAGAATTGGTATTTAAACGGTCCTCTTCATCATGCTGATCACATTTTGTGAGCCCAAGATGACACCTAGCAATTGATCAACAGTACCACTGTGAGGCTTCAAACAGGATGTTCTCAGAGGGAAGTGGCCACTGAGCTTAGAGTGTCACAGAGTGTCATCAGCAGGTTGCAACAGAGATACAGAGAGCCTGGAAGAGTCACAGAAGTCAAGCTGTAATTGATGGTCAAGGGCACATGACAAATTACTGAGACATTGACATTTTTTGTTGTAGTACACCCACCAATGTTGTTGGCTTTTGTGTCAATAAATTGTTGGAGATGAGAAAATTACCATTGCATGATTCCACTTAAATGCCCTACTTTCATGATATAATATCACTGTAGCGTGCACTTCTTACATTTTCCATAAATTTCACCCAAAAAACGAATATCCTTAACTTTTGTGAGTAGTGTGTATTGTGGTGCTCTAATAAATCAGTGTATTAGTTTCTTCTGACCCACTGAAGTTATCTATGCACTTTATCTAGGCAGTGAGTATTTACTGCATATTTGCGGAAGTCTTAAGCTCTAATTATGACCACCAAAGTGATGTGTGTCTGGGTCACCTAAACATAATCTTTTTGTTTTGTTAAATGGCTGACCAGCACCAAGGACGTAACTGACACTTAAATGCTACACAGCTTCTACTTGGTATACTAACTTCGCAAACTAAATGTCTTTTTCAAGAGAGTATTGTTACTTTACAGACTAACTGGATTAAAGATGAATACCTGAATTCCAGCTATTTTACTGTGGTTGAGAGGGTGTTATGTCCTCTGAAAGCCCTGTAGTCTTACACTGAATTAAACCTCCTCACAGATAAGAAAGAATTTGAAATTCTAAAAATATAAATGGAGTAAAGTCAGGGTTCCTCCAGTACAACATCATTAATATGTTATATTGCAGGAAGCCTGTGAATAATTTTAGAAAATATGCTATATTTCATTTCTTATGCTGCTTCAAGAACTTTTATGAGTTTTTGTGAAGATGCTATTTCGAGGACCAGATATCCGTTTGGCTTGGGGAAGACGTCATTTCAGAAAACATGAGTGGAAAAGTATCAACAGACAGTTCTTATTTAAAGACATGCTTACTCCTGTGTGTGTTAAACAGTCAAGATGGTTATCTCTGAGATGGCCATCTCTTGAGTCTTTTCCCAAAGAGCTTTTTCTATTTTCCTGAGAAGCCAGAAGAAGTCATTGCCCCAGGCCATGTTTCTTTCTGGTAGGTTTCTTTTCATTTGTCAGTTCTTATTTATTCTGGAGTAATTGTTGAGTTGTGGATCATCTGTTCAACAATCCTAATTTAGAGAGCTGTGTTTTGAAGCATTTGATACATTGCATGCTGCATGGCAAAGCAGAAAGCAACAATTAACAGGTTTAAAGTTAGAAAACAAAGTGTTACTAACAGACATAACCATATTTGAAATATTTTAATCAAATATTGCATTTGACACCATTAATACTGTGAAAAAATTGCCAAACACAGGAGAGCGTAATGCATCCAGTGAAGTTTAGCACCTAGAAACAAGACTGATTGACTACAAAATAACTCCCTGAGGCTAGTCAGAAATTGATTAAAGGTTAAACATTTTATGTGATATACTTTTAAGTAGTCAATCATAATATTTAGGTGATTTCTAATTAGGAAGTGGATAATGATTATGAGTGATGAACTTAATTACTTTATGTGTCTATCTAGACAGTAACCCTCAACTATTCATCTGCTGGTGTTCTGACGAGCTTCAGCATTGTTTAAGCTTCATGAAAAAGTATTGTTAAAGACTGTATGTTACTAGTAAATAAGCTAGATCAGCAGAATCCAGACTGAATGTAAAAAAACCTGCAGAGATAAAGATGGGTTCACAGAGCAAGTTGTCACTGTTGACATGACATATTTGTGATGCAGAGGTCATTTCATTCATTCTAGGTGTTATTTTGCATTAATGGACAAATACATTAAAAATGCTCTAAAGATTCATAGAATAAATGCAAATCACCGTCTATTAAAAGGTGAAAAAAAGCTGATGATACATACCATGACAAAAGACACATCATGGGAAATAAAAAATTTAAATGTCTCACTGGAGAGGGGTGGTTTACAAATAAATATTGAAGAGTGAATTCACAATACTCCACTGAAATCCTGAGGTCTGCCAGTGTGTACAAAGGAATCAATGGTAATTTTCCAGAGAGAACACAAACAGTCCTGTCCAGGAATATAAATATATTGTATTTCAGATCTAATACTCACTCCCACAGTGGTTATTTGAATATATTTGAGCATGTATAGTGCTTGAGATGAAACACTTGCTTAGCAGTGGGGGCAGGAAAGGGACTGGCCTTTGGGATGGGATCTGCAGATTCCCTAGTCCAAGTGTTGCTAAATTGAAAACCTCCTCTCGAACATAACCAGACTGGCTGGGTCTGTTGCTCTGTCAGCTTTTAACCAGGCAAAGGAAATTACAGCTGTGACCTCATGGTGCTTGCCAGAGAGAGACAGTGAGAGGTAATTTTGCTTAGACCAAACAGAAGGCAGAAGAGGGAGGACAAGGTAGAGAAGAGGGTACAGATCTGCGAGAGCACTGCTGTTCCTCCAGTTTAGAGATGGGAGCAGCCATTAAATTAACATTCAACACATAGAGGAGTTCAGCTGGGGCATGAAAGGGCTTGAGCGCAAGAGAGTGCCTGCTAAGGCAGACTGGAAGCACTATCATCAACCCTGGCTGCATGGCCAGCTCTTTTTACACAGCCAAAACTTGTTTCACTAATGACGTTGCAGAGCAGAGGAAACTGCAGCAGCGTTACTGTACACTTCAAAACTTCAGTGTGTACACTTCGAAACTCCTTATCTTTCACAGAAAATGATTGGATAATATATCTATAACATTGGCATTTGTTTATTTCTAATTAAAGAGCTGGAGTGAATGGACTAGTGAGCAGAATGGATGGAAAGGTATGCAGCCTTTAAAAATAAGCTATTATGCCTTGACAGCAGCTACCAGCTTCCTGAAGTTAATAAATGAACACAATTCGCTTCCTGGAGTGATGTTGTGGTTTATTCCCCTATTAGGAGGCAGTGGTCCACCCATTCCAATCATTCTTTAATTAGAACTGTTGTTATTTGGGCTGTCACGGGAGGTAATACCTCATGACAGCATCGGCATCAGGTTGGCATCCAGCAATCTCATATTCATTGACAGGGGCTTTGGTGCTGCTTGCTGTTGCTTCATCTACCTCACTGGACTCAGGGGTGCATCAGACACCTCAAGCTGATGTGTGTGTGGTTACATGGTGATCTCCAGCTTTCCATGCTGACTTTACGCGTCATCTGTTTAAAAAGACAGTGGGTTTTGGGGTTTTTTTTTTGGTGTTTTTTTAATTGAAGGTTGTGATTACTCCCCCAGATTGCCTTAATGTACCATTGAGTCACAAAATGTTTACACGGTATTGGAAGAGGCTATAAAGGGAAACAGGATGTCTCAGCAGACATTCATTCAGCCATGCAGTGACATGCTTGCCTTATTCTATCTGGCCCCTAACCACAAGCATCTAAAGTGCATAAAAACAAACAAACAAAAAAGTGATAAGATATACTATGATAATGTTGTATTTCCAGCTCCAGGCATTATTCATGGCAACCCAGCAGGTGTAAGATAGTTAGGTGCGTAATGGTTTCATCTTAATAGACACATCCCATGTGTTAACAATTTGTATTTAATGAAGTGCTGCCCTCTGTGGAGTGATGTCGAACAGCAATCACACACCATTACGATTCCCCTTCACCCTCTGTCTCCATTTTGACACATCAGGTCTGAAAGGTGTTGAAGAAACAGACCATCAGTGTGAGCCCAGGTGAAATAGGATGCAGACCTCTCAAGAGGGTAAACTACTGTGGAAAAGACGATGACATCAGGAGCCCTTGCTCTCAGAGGAGAGAGCTCTGGAAACATTGAACTTTAACGAGATTACCAACTCAGGGGAGGGGTAGGAGAATGAAGCAGCATGTACCGCTTGGAGTTGGCAGCATGAAATACAGATTTATGAACTCCATTAAACTGCATTTCTTTCTCTTTATTGGGCCTGCAGCATTTACCCAATGCGGAAAAGACTGAAAAAAAAAACCTCTTCCAGATAAATTACTAACAGCCTGAGCATTTGCTTCCCCATAAGGTAGCTGTAAAACTCATGAATAGAGAGATAAAAGCAACTAGACACCTTGACTGTTTTGCTGTGTTAGTCGACTGGCAACTTGTGCAAGCCAAGGTAGAAAACCAGTCAGCGTGGTGTTTGGAACAGGTTGCCTTCTCAGACTGGCATTGGTGGTGTGGAGCTGGCATGGGTTACTAGCCAGACTCTCAATCTGTCCACTTGAAAACTCCCCAGCATTGCTGGAAAGAATTATGGCCCCTGTGGAGGAGATAGCAATTACAATTTCTGATGGGAGAGAAGGAGAGCGCCAGGAGCCACATCCATTCTTGGAGTATGATCAGACTTATGCCTGGAACATTTTTGCAAAACACCACTCCACAAATGTCCTCTTAATACTGTCAGTGTGATGCCTTCTAGTTTCAGACCTCCACTTTGTTTACTGTCTTTTTGTCCACTTGCCAGGGATTTGCATGTTTACATGTATGAAACCTGTGAATTGTCTTACCCATGCCAGTGTTTAATGAACCACACTGGGCTTCAGGAGGTACATGGTAGAGATCCATCACAAAAAAAAAAAGAAAAAGAAGAAAAAAAACAACTTCCATTTAAATCCTGCATTGCTGCATTGTGTGACAGATTGGATTTGGAGTGGGCAAAACCTGCTCCAGCTGGAGGCTGCTCACCCTTTGACCCTCTACCTGAACTCTTCCTGCACTGGTATGTGTGACTAACAGGTTCTATGGGATATTGGTAACACTAGAGCCCACATGTTTTGGCTATTGAGTACAGCTGGTGCTTGAGATTACACTGTCTTCACACATTTGGACAGCCCAGACGGTGAATTGCCCCGTCACTCTGTGTGTAGTTTACATTTACTCAAAAAGGGCTTCAAGCAGTAATGAGAAAGTCGTCAATTTTTAGGCCAGAGCTTCAGCTCATTAGCTGAATTCCTCACTAAAATGATGCCAGAGCTTCTCTAAGTAGTAACCGCCTCCTGATGGAAGGATGCATTAGAATCTGTGGGATCTGCCTGAGGAATGAATCATCAAATGCAAAGCTCTTACTCACTGTGCCCCCCCACCCAAAAAAAAAAAAAAAATACCATTACAGCTCTAGCTGGCTTTACATCTAAACTGCAACAAACAGAACAACCAGCTGAGTGGAAACTGCACTTAGCCAATGATGCCTTTCTTGATGGATTGTCAGGGAAATTTGACTCTCTGTCAGCTACCAGCTGATGTAAACGTGATGCCACAAATGATGCTGCAGCTGGAAGACTGAACGTAGGCCTCTGTGTTTGAATACTCTGCTGCAGAAAAAAAGAAAATTGCACATACATCTAGTGCAGCTCAACGAGAACTGGAGAGTAGGTGTGACAAGAACGAAGGTTACCACCACCTCAGAGGGAGCTGCAGTCACAAAAAGCCAAGGTCAGGTTTGTCAGCTTAAATGTGCCACAGCGTTAGACTGACAGCACAGAGAGAGCTGCTGCATGGATGAGTGCATCACACTTATTGAAAATCAATAGCAATCTTTCAGTGGCAGCGAAAAAACATATTTGAACAACAGACTTTACTCAAAAGGGTTGATTTCAGATGGTCAGATTTTATGCGGGTTTTCCACTTTGAAAAATCAAAGGTCAAAGGGTGACTGGATTTTATACTTTATAGGTAGTTTTTAGGTTCTGTGTGTTTCTGAATGGGGTGACTTATTGATGACAAGCAAAATCTTTGATCTTAGAGACAAATAACTCAGTAAGTCTCAGTCTTAAAATCTGCTTATCATCCTGGAGTTGGAGTGGAAGATGCAATAGTCAACCAGCTTCAGCTGGACAAAGCAGGCAGCACTGTGAGGATCATGTTCTTTGAGTTCTCCATTACAGCCTGCACTGACGCGGGAGAAGCTGCAGAAAACACAGGTGGATGCCTTCACAACCTCCTGGATTATTGACTACCTCACATATAGACCACAGATTGTGACTAAAGGTTTTTTTTTTGTGAGAGGGTGTTTAGCAGCACAGAAGTACAGCAGGGGACTGTACTCGCACCATTCCTCTTCACCCTATACACCACAGACTTTGAGTACATCTCAAAGTCCTGTCATCTGCAGAAATACTCATGTCTCTGCAGCTATGAGGTGTGTTAGTGTTGGACAAGACCTGAATACAGGTGGACTGCTTTGTGGCTCGATGTGGGAATATGACTAAGGCAAAGGAGATGACTGTGGATTTTAGGAGAACTGGGAATAAGCCAAATACTGGGAGAAGAGGTGGAGGTGGTGACTACAGATACCTGGGTATTCACCTGGACAAGAAGACTGGACTGGAGACACAACTCTGAGGCTGTATATAAGAAGGAAGAGAGTAAACTGCTTCTTGAGGAAACTTGGGTTCTTCAGCATTTGCAGTATGTTGCATATTTTCTATAGGTTTGTGGTGGAGAGTGTTATTTGTTTTGCAGCAGCATCAGAGCCAGTGACTCAAACAAGCTGAACAGACTGATGAAGAAGGCTGACTCTGTGCTGGGGACTGCTCGGGAACCCCTAGAGCTGCTTGGGGAAAGAAGAAAGTCACACAAGTTACCAAATATAAGAGATAACACTGCATACTCTACGCAAAACAACAGAGTGTGTTCAGTCTGATTCTTCTTCAGCTCTGCTGCAACAAAGAACAGCACAGGAGGTCATTCTTGCCCAGAACAATAGACCTTGCATCTTTGTAAATGCTAGTGATTAATGGTGATGATTTGTTCATTTGTTTTTTGTTTTTACTGAAAAACACAATATCCTTTGGGGGTGAATAGAGCTGAATACAATTCAATTCAATTTGATTCAATAAAGACTTATAAAAGACATAAGCCTTATGAGACATATATGAAAGTTGTTTCTGTTTATTTTCCACATCAGTAGCATCCAATCTCAGAGAAGTAACAGAAGTTGCTCTATTATATACTTAGCCTGTTTTTGCTTATCTTTTTATGGTATTACCTGCAAAAAAACATTATTAGAGGCAGGAGTTTCTGCTTCTTGTTAATTTTCCAAATTATTATTGTCATGGGGGTAATTCATAAACATAAAAGAATATTAACATCTCAGAACTTAAAGTCTCTGCCAGAGATTAGAGTCAGTGTAAAGACTGAGCACAGGTGAATGTAGGCACAAATATTTATCAGTGACTCATCTGACAGTCATACTTGCCAGATAACTTAATCTTTTTTTATTTAACTCCTATTTCATTGGGACATGTGAACTACTGTTAATTGGTTTCAACATGAACATGGATTAACACCATCAAAAAACTGCTTTTTGAAGACTCTTTCTAATTAAAAAAATAAATATAATAAAAAATGTTACTGTATAATGCTATAAACAATCCATTTATTGTTGAGATGTGATATGAGAAACTATTTTTTTACTTTAATAAAAATGGACTCTGTTGTTGCACCAATGTGCAATTTAGAACTTCTAGTTCTAAACATAAAATTAAAGTCCTTGAAAATAAATTCCCTGCAGTAATTAAATGATCAGGCAGAAGCTATCAGTTAGAGCTATGCTATTTTACTCAAACCAATCGAATTTAAAGTAATATGCAGTGCATACTTCGACTTGAAGCATATATGTTTGAAGGTCATACTGTAGTAGGGCTTTGCCTTCTGTAAACAGTAGCTCTGAATTTTTGTGATGAAATTATGAAAATTCGGCTTCATTCTTAGTGATGGTGCATGCTTTCTAAGAATTTTGTTTTGCCAATACAACATCCATAACATTTAATACATTGATATTACCAAAAGCAGGCAGTGCAAATATGTGAAGATTGTTAATGAGTGGGATGCTTTAATATAGAACCCATGGACAGAAAATGACGGTGTTAATTTTTAATGTTTCTCCAGCTCTCTGAGAAGCAGACAAAGCATTCAGATTGCACAGATGGCTCCCCCCAACTTTATGTGTTAGGAGGTGACAGTGTAAATCCTATGTGTCTAGTGCCTAAGGCTCCACAACAGGGAAATTGCATTCTGATCCAGTCCACTCCTCTGTGTATTAGTGTTATACAACACTCTATTGTGTCTGGCATTTGCATTAGGGCCATGAAATTCAGCCCACTGGCTTTCACTATGTAGTGCAATGAGACAACAGTAGGAGTTCCAGCTTATCTGTTCCCGTGCTGTAGCAAGATCACATTTATGCTTGGACTTCAAAGCTACTCCACATCCTTTTTATTGAAATGCATCACATGCATTGTGTGTGGGTACAAGAAAACCGATTTGCTTTCTTTTAGTGTGTAGATTTGACATGATGCGACTCTTACGTACCTGACGACAGAAAATTAGATCAGCCACAGCAACCATAGCATGACAATCTGATGGACACGATCTATAATCACTGAGTTTCAGGCAGCGTGTGCTGGGTACAAGGTGGAGTTACGTGCTTGCTATTGTGTGGCTGTATGTGAAGTAGTCCTCTGTGTACCCATCATTATGGGCATTGAATCAAGCAAGTGGAGACTGTTGAGAAGAGGGCCCCCGGGATGGAGGCCTTGTCCTGTCACTACCAAGAGGGACCGACAGATAATAATAGAGACATCATGAGGGCAGGAGATAGGCTTTCCTTTTCAAAGTGGAAGATAGTAAGAATTTGCAGTGTCCCCCATCACAACAGGCACACAGCCACTGATTGGTCCCTGGCCTGTCTTAAAAAGAACAGCTTTGACTATTCTTTCAAAGACAACAGATGCCAGTGCAGTTTGCCTTCAAAAACAAAATCGCATGCATTATTCTTCTGAAACGAGATGGCTGTCCTATTTTAGTGATACCTGGCATCGGTTGGGAAGATGTTCAAATTGAACCTGCACTAATTTAGGTTATTACTGTGTGTGTGTGTGTGTGTGTGTGTGTGTGTGTGTGTGTGTGTGTGTGTGTGTGTGTGTGTGTGTGTGTGTGTGTGTATGGTTTTTTTTTTTTTTTTTTTTTTATACACA
>VUQH01090358.1:0-10100 GCA_015106775.1 Etroplus canarensis | reverse complement strand
GGAAAGGATTATTTTTTTTTTTTTTTTTTTTTTTTTTTCCTGGGCCCCTTAGTTCCAGAGAAGGGAAATTTTAATGCTTCATCTTACCAAGACGTTTTGCACAATTCTACGGTTCCAGCTTTTTGGGAACAGTTTGGGGAAGACCCTTTTCTGTTTCAGCTTGACTGTGCCCTGGTACACAGAGCAAGGTATAATGGGATGGTTGGATGAGTCTGGTGTGGAAGAACTTGCATGGCCCTCTCAGCGCCCTAACTTCAACTTCACTGAATACTTTTGGGATGAACTACAATAGAGACTCAATAGATCATCAAACATCACTGTCTGACCTCACAAATATTCTTCTGGTTGAAAATTCCCACACAAAAGCTCTGTTAGTTGTAATATGTGTGTGGCCTAACACTTTTGTCCACATAGTATAATAACCACTTATAAAGTGTACCTACTGGAGTAATAATCATTAATGATATAGATTTATCTTTTATCTTCTTGGGAAGTTATTTTAATTTATTGGATTTTAAGGCTGGTGTTCAAATGCTAATGCAGTGAGATGGCAGTTTAGAGAAATGAGACCTTTTTTCATATGTACAGTATTTCTCATCTTACTCAGCTGTCCAAAGCAATTGTCACAAAGTCAGTGAATAAAATTAGCTGAATATCTTAATATAGTAGTGTCTCGTTCTACAAGCGAAGCTAATGACATGTGACAGCATTATCCATGTGTGTAATTAATTTCACTTTTTATAAATAAAGTAACTGTCAGTAGGTCATTTTTGACATATAAATAATGACCTTGCACTGCAGTATGAATATGAAAAAGAACTTGGTTGCTTTTAAGGATTTCTACGTTGCTACACTGAATAATGTGTATAGAGAGTCTTTGATACTGGCCATTGCATGCAGCACTATTACAGAATGTTAAGTTTTTCTGTTGTGTTTAGAGCTTCGTCTATGAGTGCTAAAGATCACAACATGTGTCTTAAGTCTGATAAACAGTTTAATTTCACACACACTTAAAACTCCAAGACAGGTTTTTGTCATTTTAACAAGCTTTTGTTATGTTAGTCTGTGACAAACTGACTGCCAGCTCTGAGAAGAAACAATGATAATTTGTTTTTATGAGAAGAAAGCAAAACAAAAGCTCCTCCAAACTCCAAAGACTGCTACAAAGTCCTTGAGAGTTGTACTTCCAGAATGCGCAATAACAGACATGCAGAGTTTGGAGCGTTGGAGCATGAACAGCATGTGTTACAGTGGTCCCTCCTGGTGGAGTTACTTCCTGACAAGTTTAAAGAAGTATGCAATGCTCTGAAGTCCCAAAATCCATGCTGTCTCTAATTCTAAGCAGATTTGAATACACTTCAATTAGACATCATATATATTGTGAGTGTTTGAATGTGCTGTCAGATGGAAAAGATTAGAGTAATATTTGATGGTGAAACAGTGCCAAAAGAATCTTTGACATTAACGAAAAGTGGCAATGTCATTCGTTACTTATTTTAACTGCAAAAATCCATCAAATGTACTCATATTCTCCATTGTTTGTATTTAGTGTGTACCATATACAGTTGATGTAAAACATGGCAACCAATCATGTGCTATACTTGTCATGTTTGTAGCAGGCTAGATCCAAATGCAGACTCCAAACAGACAAAACTGGAACAGAAAGTGAATCTTTATTTGTAGGCTGATATGCAGTCCAGAATGTCCACTGAGAAACATGAACAAGCACACTCAAGTTAGTGAACAGACTTTGAGACCAAGACTGAGGGAAAGACGGGACTATATCTACACACATGAGGTAATCAGGGGAGAATAATGAGACACAGGTGACAATCAGGACAGTGAGGCAGGAGAGAAAGCAAAACTCAGCAGAAAGCACAAAACAAATAACCAGAGTAAAACATTCATTCATTATCTTCCACTTATCCAGATCAGGGCCACAGGAGCCCATCCCAGGGGTCATCAGGCAGGGTACACTCCGGACAGGTCGCCAGCCTATCACAGGGAAACAAACAACCATTCACACCTATGGTCAATTTAGAATTGCCAATTAACCTAACCCCCCCCCCTTTACATGTCTTTGGAAGGAAGCCAGAGGACCCAGAGAGAACATGCAAACTCCACACAGAAAGGCCTAAAGTAGCCAGCTGTTGGATTTGAACCCAGCCCCTCTTGCTGTGAGGCAACAGTGCTAAACACTGCACCACTGTGCTACTCAAAGTTAAACATGTATAACTAAAAACACTGACACGGAACTAAACTTGACAGAAGGAGAAACACATGGGAGGATGAGACAAAGGAAACACAAAGGGACTAAAGAAACACAAACTATGGCTCAGAACGTAAATAACAGGACAAAAAGTCAAGACGCTCAAGAATAAATGACAGTCAACCTAACAATAAAGAATAATGAAGAAACTCCAAAACTGTAACCAAAAATAAACCAGAATGCAAAACTTTAACTCAAACCCTCAGCACTATGACACTACTGGAATATAAAACTGCAGTAAAACCTCAAATTGCCTTTGGTCAAAAAATATTCCCAATATGCTCCTCTCTTGGAATGTAAAAACCTCACTTTCCATGGTCACACTGATTCTGCATAGCTTCCCTATTGATGATTGGCTCCTGGTCTGTGTGGCCAATAGAACAAAATTCTTTTGTTAAGCTAACACGAGAACACAATCTTTATATTGCATTAGGCTGTTTAAATAGCACAGAATCAGTACTATATAAATAACTTCCTGGAACTTCTGCATCAATCTGCAATTCTGAAGCCATAGTTTAGTAGAACAATGGCCACTCTCATAAGAATAAGCATGCAGCGCTATTTACATCTAAAATGTTATCAAGAGTGTGCATACGTCTGCAGAAGCTGTAGTGACTTTGCTAAAGCCTTTACTGTTGTCAAGGACTGCAGTATTGCAAATTGGTGAGCTAAAGATGAAAAAAGAGTTATTAGGGTCTGAATAATTAAAGATTCACCTAACTGTCAAGTTGGCCACCACCTATCAGAACTGCTGAGAATTTAAATCGAACTCTGATACTCCTCATGGGCCCAAGGTCAAACTGCAAGGCGTCTGTGCAGAGAAGGCCACGGAGAGAGGAAGTAACGTGCTCTTCTCCCTGCACAACTACTGCAGAGGAGTACTTGAGCAAGGCATCTTATGCCTGACTGGTGATTTGCATAAAGATCAGGCTTTAATGGTCACATTACAGGCTTTAATGTGTTCAGTTTTATGGCTTGCATTGCTTTAAAGGAAAGTACATACTCAGCAAACTTGCATCTGGAAAAATAAAAGTGAGCAAAAGAAAAAAAAAACATCACAGTATTTTTATAGCGATAATCCATTATGCATAAACAATAAGCATGGCTCTAATAAATTCAACATGTGCAGCACCAGATAGATAGATAGATAGATAGATAGATAGATAGAACATGTTTCAAAGTGTCCAAAAATAAAACAAAAAGTTGTTAAGGGATAATCTTAGCTACAACTTCTAATCATACACCAGGAAATTGTGTCTTTGGTCATGTCTTCCTCGGTTCAGCTGGACAAGTTCCTGCCCCAAAGCCTGTCAATCATCATGATTAGCTGTTTCTTTAAATGATACTGATCAGCATCTGCAGAGCCACCAGGCAATTTATAATGACATAGTTCTAATTATTATTCACTGCTGTTTTTTTGAACTTGTGTAAGTTTAGCTTTACAAGACTTCACTGTTTAGAATGAACTCGATGAAATACCTATAGAATGAACTATTTAAAATAAGGATATTATGTCAAGGATAGTCTGTTACCTTTAACTTTCGAGAAAATACTTTATGGGTTATGCAGCATATCTTAACATTACAGCTGGACCCTAAAATAGTTGGATATTGCTGCTTTATGTCAGGATAGGTTGCTTGGTCACTCGACTAGGTTGAAGAGTTTTGGCAGCATTATGGTTATATAATTTTCTAGCACAGCGTGAAAAACTGGCAGCAGGACTAAAGTACCAACATCTGCACTCCCTACAACATAAACACTCAGTGTGTATTGCCGTGAGATGGGCTTTGAGAGACCAAACACACAACAACCATGCAGAAGTTCAACATCTTTATGGTTTGAAAAAATATTTTGCTCCACCTAATTGCATATGAAGTCTGGTGCTCAGCTCCCCGTTTGACCACCCAACTATTAAATGCTTCACATTTTGATGTAATGTGAGTAGAAAAGTTCACAACACCCAAGTGAAAATTATCTTTCAAAAGAGATTTTTCTTTTATTTTTTGAATGGAAGAAAAAAGCGGATTAAATGGCATTTGTAGGTATAGAGAGGAAAGTCATTGTTCAACAGTCATTATACGAGTCTCACATTTATGTTGATAACTTCATTGCTCTGAGTGACTTTAATTTCCTTCATTAACTTTTATTTCTTTTCATTGCAAATTGTGCAGGTCTGACAAATGTTTTATGAAGGTTTTGCTTTCATTTGTCATTAGAATATTAATTAATTCCTTCATGCGATTAAACGTCTCTATAGCCTGTTTTGAGTACCCCACTGAAGAAACCCTTTAAAAGTACTTTGATGTCAGAAGCATCAAACTTTGCTATTGTGATTATGACAGATTTTGACAGAGCAATTAGATGTACGCAGCGGGGAAAGTCTAAGATCGACAACCTGGTGAAAAGGAAAAGTGCAGAGGAGTGTCACTGACTTACCGCACAAACCCACCCCTCAAAACGCTGTCGGTTATTTCACAGAAGACTGGTGAAACAGCTGCACCTTGATTTTTTAAAGTGAGATCCTTAGCCCCCAACTAAAATAATGAGGGCAGGTTTCATGAATGTTTTCATCTCTTTCATTTTCATGCTCCTTTCAAAAAGAGCCTAGTGCTACAAAAATGAGTGAAAAGTGAGTAGATTTATGATGTGACTCACAATGTTCTGAGTTTCATGTGAGTGTGTGTGTGTGTGTATACTTTACAATGTTCTTTACTATTTGGGCTGTATACAAGATACAGCTCAAATAGTAAAGAACCTTCTTTTCAAGATCTTAACATCACTAAGTCATTCTGGGATACAGAAGCAACTGAGACAGTCTAACACATCAGAGGATATAGGTTTAATTCTCCAAGATGAATGGTACAACAGCCTAGCTGCCAAGTACCTTGTAAAACTGTGTGCTAATGGAGGAGGACTGGTGGTGTTTAAAATTCTCACTCCAAATATCGATTTAATTTCATCATTTTCTCTTGATCTTTGTATGAAGTTAATTGATAGATTAAAGAATGCAGTAGGTCCTCACCTTCTTAAAATCTTTGCACACATCTGTATAAGTAACTGGAAAAGGACTTGATCCACCAGCTTCAGCCTTCATTTCTGTTCTGATGAGCCTTGTTCTCCCTTAGTATGAATGATTTCTTCATTTCCAGATTTTTCTTTTTCAGATGTTAATGCAATCACTGTAGCAATTACATCACTAGCTATTCATGTTAGCTATTTTATAGATGTTTTTTTATAAATAATATAGCAAAACCACCTCATCATGAAACCTAAGTTACAAATTTTTGTGTCAGTATGACCGTACACTAAAAGCCCTTTAAAAATGTCACCACCTGTTTAGTATCAAAAAGGTTGTTCTTTGATGTAATAGATTACAGATTACTAGTTAACTTGGCCTGACGACCTGACTTTATAGGCTGTAGGTGTTTCTTCTGCTTCTACATTGAGCATTTTGATGTTTTTCCCCCACTGGTAAACATGCTTTACTCATGTTAGTGACCTCTTCTGATTTCTGAAGGAAAATGTTGTTGAATTTCCAGCACTGAAAGGCCACGACAAGGCCTAGGCATGGCAGACTCAGGTTTTCTAGACTGATTTGACAGGCTGAGAGGCAGTGTAAATTCAAACAAGAGGGCCAGATGAATGGAGTCTGTCTTGATGTATACACAGCTCTTTTATGCCATTCCCCCTGATGGTGCTGCACACAAATTAGTCCCAACTGCTTTACTGACCCGCATTGTTCAGTAATTTTACTACAGAAGGCATGAAATGATGCAAAGCAACAGAATGAGGGTCATTACTAGTCTACAAAAAAGAATATGTTCATCCATAATAATAACTGCAATTTAGTTTTCTCGGTGATATTAATGGATTACAATTTAATTTATTATATAATATAAATACATAACTCAGTTACATGTAATTAATCACCCTCAAGAAACTGATGTAGGCTATATAGTCATCATTGAACCTCATTTTCTACAAATCAGCAGAGGCATGATAGCTCAGTGGTTAGCACTGTTGCCTCACAGCAAGAGGGTCTTGGGTCCAAACTCTGGCAGGGCCCTTACGTAGGTTTTCTCTGGGAACTCCGATTTCCCCTGCATTTAAAAAACATCTATGGGATGCAGTGTGTCAGCCCAGGATACTCTCACAAAAGAGATTCTTAATATCAAGAGTTCACTTCCTGTTTAAATAAAGATTATTAAATAATGCATTTTAAAAATCAAATGATTAAGAAATTAATTCCCAAGATTTGTGAATATAGCTCAAGACTTCTGTTTTGTAATATTAAAGATGATATATTTTTTAAATGAAATAGTATCCTTTGTATATTTTAGAACTATAGTGTTATGTTTTCTAGACAAATAAAATAATGTCTGACTTATTAGAGACTCAAAGTTTTTGCATCCAAAACAGCTGATGTGCAAATTGGACATTTACACATCAGCTGTTCAGTTAAAATAAAATTCCTCAAACACAAAAAGGATATATATTTATCTGGATTATCTTTATAAAAAAACATAAAACTGTAGATAATCTCCATTGAAAGAGATCAGAAGAGACTTTTGATGAAATAAAATGTCACTTTTGCCTGAACATAAAGTAGCATTATAATCTTTTTGGAAAAAGAAAAATGTAGAAGCTTTGCAAAAGCAAAACCTGTGGCAGATCTACTGTGCTGGACCATTAGGTTTCATAAAATGGCCACTGAGTGTACTGTATTAAAGGGGTTTCAGTAAGGTTTGTCTACACTGACAACTATTTTGCCAAGTAATCAGTAGCCAATATTTATATCATGTCAGGTTCACGTATGAAATAAAATGACACTGCAGCTCGGCTACCTCTTGCAGCTTTACTGTTGCTTTAGAATTTCAGCTCAGTTATTTCAAATGTTTGCATCATACATTTGTGTGATCTGGAAGTGATTCATTTGACAAAAAACTTTGATGCACATAATAACTTTAGGTTCAACAGAGCTGCTAAAGTTCAAACTGCTGCCAAGCTGAATTCCTTGTCAGATGTGAGATTAATGTTGCTGGTTTCTCCTCATTACCACAGAAAAACAAATGTGAGCAAAAACTGCCAACACTAATGTTTTGCTGCTGATGTGTTTTAACTAATGCGTATGCAACAAGAGGCAGTAGTTTACAGTGACAGACTAATTGCAACGTTAACCTTGGTGAGGATTGCAGAGCTTGCTGACCTGCCTGGTTTATTGAGTTTTCCAGCTCATTATAAGTCATGTTGAGCTGTTGGTGTTTCCTTAGGTGGTTCATCTCGACAAGGAGGAAGAAATGCAGAAACTTCCTCTTCAGCCTCCTTATTACGACATGGCACCCTCTGAGTCAACCCCCTTCACTGATAAGCCGGTGAGTACCGATGTCATGGCCAGAGTCACGTGAGCTTCACTAGAGGGGTCATCCATAACTGCTGTCTTTAGCCAGTTCTAACTGTTGCTGAAAGGGTGAAACTTTGGTGTTTTTATGCTTGGAGAAATGTGTGAACTGTTTTACAATGAATGGTGCTTCTGCCCAGTCACTGAGGATCTTTAATTTTCGCTTGTCTGGTGTTAAAAGAAAAAGCTGACCAGTAAATCCACTGGGGGCTTTGACTAAGCTCCTTATCTCATCATCACCATCAGCACCTCTCATCTTCTATGTAAACCTGGCCAGCCGCCATCCTCTCTCTGTCTCTCTCTGTGGACTATTTCATGTTCTGACCCCGCCGGCCTGGCCTCTGCCTCACCTCCCCTACACTTCCTCTAATCCATCCTAATTACTTGTGGGTTTGCCTGGCAACCGTCTACAGATACATTGCAGTGTGGTGCTCTACAGTACATCATCACCCTTGAGTGTTAACTGTTGACTATGAAGTGTTTGACTTGTTGTATCAGATGCCTCTGCTAACTGTGGCAAACCTCCCTCAGTGGCACAGATGCTTGAGAGTATTTGGGGCTTTATTTGCTTTGGCTGGAATCTCACTTTTTGAGTTGAAAAAACAAAAAAGCAACTAGCAGACTTTTAGACAGTGCTTGTGCATGTGTAAGCTTGTGTGTGTTATACGTGCTGGGTGAAAACAAAATCCTTTCTACTGCTTCTCTGGTTATTGCGAAAACTTGTTGAAGTAATCATGCACTATCTAAGGTTCTTTCTTCCTAAAATTCGTGTTGCTAACTTTGCCTGCAGTACTAAATAAGGTAAGGAGTTTCATGATGTTCTGCATGTTACAAACAAGCTGTTGGTGCAGACCGCAAAGGGCAACTTACTCACATGCACAAATGAATGTTAGTAGCATGTGGGTGTCAGTTGTATCTTAATGAAATCAACTTATATTTTATGTGCAGTTTGTCAGTTTTGAGCCAACTAAACTTAATTTTTCATGAGTTCCAGTGTAGGAACTTTAAGGACATGCCAACTTATAGTGTGGAGCTTCACTGTTAAAACTCAAAACTTTTAAAAATGAAAGCAACTTTTAATATCACATCAGTGTGTCACAACCTTGCACTTGGTGACATACAGTACTGTTATCATGAATATGGTATTTGCTTTTTTTTTAAAAAAAAAAACCAAACACATTTTGACTGTTGGAAATCCTCACAAGATATCAGTGTATGCCATACTTATAAACTGCAGACATGTTTTAAGATAAATTATTCTGCTCTGATTATTCATCTATGTTGGATTTTTTATTTGTTAAAAATGATCAGAAATTGTGAGATGGCATCTTGTGCATTAGCTCTTCTTGAAAAAACAGACTATGAATACGCAAAAAATTCCAGCTGCAAGACACAAAATGTCTCATACATAACTCAAATCCATTCATAATGTATGGTCAGCGCAGGCTTCAGGTTTCCATATCCCACTTATGTAAGTTGTATACTGAAGTTACTTGCAATTCCTGTAACATATACTTTCTTTAAATTCAGATTTAAATTCAGCCTAGAGAAACAAACTCTCAGCAAATGAAGCTGAAAACTGCATTATGATGCCAAACTCTGAATATATACATTAGCCTGGGCAGTGAAGGTCAAACTAACAGTGGGACATTTTTAATAGATGGAGGCTTCAGATCTATAGTGCCCAGCTATTTCAGAGGATTAATTAATTTCTTCTTCTTCTTCTTCTTCTTCTTCTTCTTCTTCTTCTGCTTCTTCTTCTTTTTTTAAACTATGTGTGATCTGAAGAAAAATAACCTGTGTGCTTTTAATGCAAATAAAGGACCTAAATTCATGCAAAATAAGTGCAAACAGGAGCATGAAATCACACACTCACACATATACATATTGTTGGATGCACAGCTGAGTTTTGTGTCAGGAATTAAGAAGTCAAGGAGTCACACTTTTTAATTAATTTTTATTTTAAAAGTTTATTTTTATAGGGACACGCATGCTGCATGAACCATTCAACATACGACAGCATTTATAGCCTAAGATAGTTTGCAATGCCCATCCCTATTTGGGTTTTTAAAACAAACACACACACACACACACACACACACACACACACACACACACACACACACACACACACACACACACACACTATTCTATACAGTAAATACATTTTCTTCTTCTTCTTTAGGCTGCTCCCATTAGGGGTCGCCACAGTGGATCATTTGCCTCCATCTCACCCCATCCCTTGCATCCTCTTCCCTCACACCAACCCTCTGCATGTCCTCTTTCACTACATCCATGAACCTTCTCTGTGGTCTTCCCCTTTTCCTCCTGCCTGACAGCTCCATCTTCAGCATCCTTTGTCCAATATATCCATTATTCCTCCTCTGAACATGTCCAAACCATCTCAGCCTTGCCTCTCCGACTTTGCCTCCA
>VUQH01090356.1:0-12055 GCA_015106775.1 Etroplus canarensis | reverse complement strand
ACAGTATCTAGTACATGTAAATTTGGTTATTACTGCCCAACATAAAAAGTTCATTATACACCAATATATCCAATATAGTCTGTTTCAGCTACAAATAATATTTACAATTATTACTTTTTCTAATAGTAAACAGGTTACTGGATCTTAAAAGGACATAGTTTATACTTTAAAAGTCTGTAATTGATGATATTTCATTATGGAAATGGAGAAACCTTCCTTTAAGCACAAGTACTTGAATTATTTATGGTGCACCCATACTGAAAAGATAGCATTGACAGTCCAAAAATGTGAACAATGAATGCACAGAGTTGCAAAGTAAATACTCTATATTATCAATCAATCAATCAATAAAAACAATCTTTATTTGTATAGCACTTTTTGAGCAATGGCCCCTCTCCTGGAGGTACCCATCAATCAATACTCTGGCTGCAGCATTTTCAATCAGCTGAAGGATCTTCAAGGAATTCTTGGGACACCAAGCTAAAATGGCATTGCAGTAGTCCAGCCTAGATGAGATGAACCATGGACCAGTTTCCCAGGATCAGGTTGAGAAAGGATGTGCCTAATTTTAGCAATGTAATGCAGATGAAGAAGGACACCCTGGAGACCGGCTTAATATGTGGACTGAAAGAAAAATCTGTCATGGTTTGAAAACACAGATCCGATGCAGAAGCTCAATTTAGTTAAAGTTTATTACAAAGTGAATGTGCAACAGCGGGAATTGTGCAGATGACGGAGACCGGGTCAGGTGAGCGCTCTCTGCTCCCTGACAGCTGGTCCTGAGAGTCCAGAGCGGAATCGCATGGAAGCGAACCTGAAGAAGAAGGAGAAGGTTACTGCGAGTAGCAGACAAGGTGAACAGGTAAGTAACTTTCAGTAGCTGGAGAGCGAGCACTGAGCTGGAGGGCTTACGATGCATAAACAACGATCCAGCAACGAGTGTCTGTGGGAACACTGCTTAAGAGCGCTGGATGATAATCAGCTGATCGCAGCCTGCTGCACGGAGGAGGTGTGTCAACAGGACACAGTTGTAGGGAGTAAACCGTTAGTAACCTAGCCCGGCCTGACAGGAAAGGAGAGATAGAGTGAAGAGATGAGAAAAGATAGAAAAGGGGGGGGGTCAGCACCAGAGAGGACAGGGGGGACCATGACAAAATCTTAGTCAAAAATGACTCCACAGTTCCTCATGGTAGTACTGGAGGCCAGGGTAACGCAATTGAGAGTGACTAGGTGGTCTGAAAATGAATCTCTAAGATTTTTAGGACCGAGAACAATGACTTCAGTCTTTCCCGTGTTCAAGAGTAGAAAATTGGAGATCAGCCAGGCCTGTAGGTCATCAAGACAAGTCTGCAACTTCACTAACTGATTGGTTTCATTAGGTTTCATAAACAAATAAAACTGGGTGTCATCAGCATAACAATGAAAATGTACATCCTGCTTTCTAAAAAGGCTGCCCAGAGGAAGCATGTACAGAGTGAACAAAACAGGTCCAAATCCAGAACCCTGTGGAACACCATAACGGACTCTGGCAGGTGTAGAGGAAATATTATTTATAAGTACATACTAATATCTATCAGACAAATATGACTTAAACCAGTCCAAAATCTCTGCAATAAGATATTGTGGTCAATGGTGTTGAATGCGGCACTTAAATTTAACAGGACCAGTACAGATACAGAATCATTGTCAGAAGTAATTAGGAGGTCATTAGTGACCTTAATTAATGCAGTTTCAGTACTGTGGTGGACTCTAAAGCCAGACTGGAACTCTTCATACAAGTGATTATACTGCAAGTGGGTGATTAGTTGATTTAAAACAACTTTTTTCAGGATTTTAGACATAAAAGGAAGGTTTGATATAGGTCTGTAGCTGGCTAAAACATCAGGATCAAGAGTGGGCTTTTTGAGCAAAGGTTTAATGACAGCTAACTTAAAAGCCTGTGGGAAATAGCCAGATGACAGAGATAGGTTTATTAGATTAAGAGCAGAGGTGTTGATAAGGGGAAAAATATCTACGATACACAAAGGAGCCCACATAACATGGCATGATTCACAGAGGTACAGAAAGATTCGTCTGGGTTCTGATGTTTCACTGCTTGCATCTAGGCAGTCCTCCCCTCCGTTTGAGCCAGAAACAGATGAAAGTGCACTTTGTGTGTGTAACTGTGGCTGTTACACCCAAACATTGCACAATAATGTGACATTATATTTAATTTCAACAGAATGCTCCATACTGCACAATGCATTGGAATAGCCTTGCTATGTTGTTGTATCCACATTAGCAACAAGATGGAACCAGAAATACAAACTGCACAGGTCACGTACCTTCTCTATACTAAACTAAAACATTTCCAAAATAAAAAAAATATGAAATTTTATTTAAAAAATAAAGTTAGATAAAACATTTATTTTTTAAATAAAATTTTATTTTTTATTAAAAAAAAAAAAACTAAAACATTATTTCAAAAGCAAAGTAAGTGCAAATTAATTCAGAATAATTTGACTTAATTATACAACATTTCCACAACACTCGCACACTATGCTATCACACTTGAACTCACAGCATGGCTTTTTAAGCAACATGGTGATACCAAAACATAACCTCAACATGATGATGAGCTATCACCACCAAAATCAGAATCAGAATAATTTTTATTGCCATTGTCAGTAAAAGGCTCCACAAACTAGAAATTTTCAATGGTGCAATGGTGCCTCATGAAACATAGAACAAAATTTTTAAAAATGAAAATAGAACAAAGATGACATAATAAAACAATAAAACTCTCTATATACAAATGTACATGTCCTGACTGATTTAGAAATGAACAGTAGAACAGTAAATGCAGTGTGCACAGGAAGCAGGTTATTTTGTGTTCATAATTCTGATGGCAGAGGGAAAAATCTGTTCTTGTGGGGGGAGGATCTGGTCCGAATGGACCTTAGCCTCCTGCTTGAGGGGAGAGGGTCAAACAGTCCGTGTCCAGGGTGAGAAGGGTCAGCTGTGATCTAACCTGCATGCCCTCGAGTCCTGGAGACATACTGTCATGGAGCAGCGTGCGGGTGCTAAACTCAATCTCAGGACACGTAAGTTAAAAGTTAACACAGTCTTTATTTATAACACAGAGTAGAATGTGCAAGGGGTCAGGCAGTCTATAACAGGGATGAGCTCAGCCAGAGCTCGCAGGAAGAGGATCAAAATGGTGTCTCATGGAAGAGCAGACGATCTGGCAACCCTGTGCTGCCTGGAGCCTGCTAATATTTAGCAGCATGGATGAGCAGGATGCAAGACAGGTGTGCCAGCTGATGACTCTCAGCTGGGCCCCCATGGAACTGGGTCAGCTCTATCACACCCTCAGCAGAGGGAGAGAGAGCCAGCCACACATACACGCACACACACACACACACACCCGACAGAGCCAACCAGGAGGGTCATGATACATACAGGTCCTGGAGAGAGAGCCGATCACCTTCTCAGCAGCACACACAATGTGCTGCAGTCTGTGCCTGTCCCTGGCAGTGGGCCCAGCGTACCACATGGTAATGGAGGAGGTGAGGATTGACTCGATGATGTCTGTGTAGAACTACACCAGCATCTTGGTTGGCAGCTTAAGTTTCCTCAGCTGCCACAGAAAGAACATCCTAGCTGGGCCTTTTAAATGAAGGAGCTGATGTTCGGCTCCCACTTGAGGTCCTGGGTGATGGTGGAGCCTAGGAAGCAGAAGGAGTCCACGATGAAGATGGGGGAGTCTGTCAGGGTGAGGGGGGATGGTGGCGCTGTGACTTTCTTGAAGTCCACGATCATCTCCACTGTCTTCTGGGCATTCAGCTCCAGGTTGTTGCGGCTGCACCAGGACCCCAGCCGGTCCACCTGCCTCCTGTAGGCAGACTCATTACGGTCTGAGATGAGCCCGATGAGGGTGGTGTCATCTGCAAACTTGATCAGTTTTACGGACTGATGACTGGAGGTGCAGCAGTTCGTGTACAGGGAGAAAAGCAAGGGGAAAGGTATACAGCCCTGAGGGGATCGGGTGCTGATGGTCATGGAGTCCGAGACAGTCTTCTCCAGCTGCACATGCTGCCTCCCTTCCTTCAGGAAGTTGGTGATCCACCTGCAGATGGAGTCAGACACGTTGAGCTGGGAGAGCTTGTCCTGTAGTAGAGTTGGAAGGATGGTATTGAATGCAGAGCTGAAGTTCACGAACAGGATCCTGGTGTAGGTTCCCCGGGAGTCCAGATGCTACAGGATGAAGTGGAGAACCAGATTGACTGCATCATCTATAGACCTGTTAGCTCTATAGGTGAACTGAAGTGGGTCCAGAAGGGGGGTGATGATGGACTTGAGGTGGGGCAGGACCAGGTACTCAAAACACTTTATGACTACTGACGTTAGCGCCACTGGCCTGTAGTCATTAAGTCCTGTGATCTGTGGCTTCTTGGGGACAGGGACAGTGGTGGAGGATTTGAGGCAGGCTGGCACATGGTATGACTCAAGGGAGGTGTTAAAAATATCGGTGAAGAAAAAACTATAGCTTCCGTAATTCTAATTATCAAAGTATAATATACTTACAGGTAACAGTGAAAATATATGTTATATTGTCATAAGTTTCTGTAGTTAGAAAGATTATTTTTTCTAAGTTTAGAAAATAATTAAATTATTATGAACAAAGAAAAACAAACAAAATAAACAAAACAATAAATATACATATATATATATATATTTATGCTGACAATCATTCATGATTTTTTTGGGGTGCTATTGTGTTGTTGGAATTCAGGCATCACAGAGGTGATATTTTTCCACCTGAAACACACAGGGGAACCATTTTTTCTGGGCTATTTATATATAAAGGGTTAGTTGACCCAAAATAATAAAATATGGAATACCAACTATCCATCCAGTGCATGAAAGACTGCAAAAATATGTGAGCTTAAACCATTAAATCATAAAACCAAAAGTATGAATAAACAAACAAACAAACAAACATACATACATACATACATACATACATACATAAGGGACAAAACATTGACTACAACATAAGGCTGTAGAACTCATTTGGTTTCCTAACAATGCCACTGAAGTGAATCTTGTTTCCATAGCAAAAAAATTGATGGATTTCTGTTTCACAGTTTAGCTGAGGAGTAAACCCTAATCCTAAGCATTACCTAAGAATTACCTCCGGGGATGCATTGTATGACAGACTTGGCCTCTTCTCAATGTGGTAGGTTGCTGTTTTGCCTTTTGGTGCCACCATATTTAAAAGAACAAAGGAAATATAACTGTCCCACTGGTCAACAGGAAGGTATCATGGTAGTGTGGGCTAAACACTGATTTATAGAAAAATAAGTAGAAGAACACTTAATGGAAGCTTGCCACAATGTATCCATTCTACCCTATAAGAGCAAGAATTGCCTGTTTCTGAAAATCAAGGGCTATTTTTCTATATACAGTCTATGATTTTGACATATCCTCAGCCATACTGACTGACAGGTAGTCAGTCTTCTCTTTCATTCTCTGTACTATTGGCTGAAACTCTTGACAAGTGACTGCTGAAAAGCAAGGATTAACCTTACATAGATCATAGAGTCGATAGCTAATATTATTATTGTTTTTGTTTTTTTAACTAATCTCTTATTTTATCGTCTAACAAAGCAAACAGCAATTATACATGTGAATGCAATAAGGTTCATCCATGGTTATAGATGGGAATGGAAATTGGGCCTATCCGTGTGGGGTATAAATTCACAATGACTGAGTTGTAAAAGAGAACTATGCTTACATACCACGTTATAAATCTGATAACAAGAATGTCTAAGCCCTCTCCTGCCTTTCTGCATGCACAAGGCTTCGATCTCCAATCTACGCAGTTTTATACAAGTCCCAGACCTGTGTGTGATATATTGTGATACTTTGTTGTTTCACAGCAAATTGCTAAGATGCAAGTTTATAGCATGACTCTAGAGGGCATCTGATTTGCACTTACTCTGTGGAACTAAAGAGTGCCCTTCCCCTCATGACATTCCTGGGTAATAAACATGCAGAAATCCCTTTTAAAAGCTTTCACCCAAACAGACCATTAAATTCTCTTGATGACCATTGCATGTCTCCATCCCATCCACAAACTATTCTGACCAGCTTGGGTAGATTGACCAAACTCCCAGTGCATCCATCCCACATCAGACTCATGTCTGCATCCTTGCATACTGTAGTGACATTGAATAGACACACAGTATACTTCCATAAACTAACAACCCAGTCCAACTTTAGACATTTGTACCCCTTGCAATGTTCAATAGCTCCAAATTCCAGATTACCACCTAAAGTACCACCAGCATTCTGGAAATAGCCTTCTTTATTTGATTTACATGAAATGCAACACTATAGATAATTTTCAGTTTTCTTCTTGGTTATTCTTTTAAATTACTTTCATTACTGTGCTTTTTTGTGCAGTGTTTTTAATGTCTTAATCTATCCGTTTGTCTCATAGTAGTTGTTATTCACCTGCCTTCTGTTGTTGCTCGTATTTAGGTTCTTAAATTGATTTGATTCTTAAGTTTTGCATAAATATAAAATGTAATTTTCCTTAAGATTAGGTCTTAAAATCTATTTAAATGCCTATCAAGAAGTGCTTCACTGCAGTGTTATTTTCACAGCCTTGTGAAAGTACCATCCATCAAATTAGGGTCTTTAGTATTTCAGTATAGTTGTTGTAGAAAATGTATTTCCCTATAAAATCAAATTTTACTGTTGATGATCAGTAGAGGACATAGAAAATTAAAGGAGAAGCATTGTTTTTTATTACAGAATATCCATTTGACTGCTGTGTTACAATGCAGTCTGATAAGGAGAATGTAAGGTTAGATTTATTTTATAATTATATTCTCTACTGTTTTTCTCTTTTCAAAGCGCATCTTTCACTTAAATAAGAACAGAAATTAAGTGAGTGACTGTATGAGCTATCCCATACAGGTCAGTGCAACATACTGAGAATAAGAACACCTCAGTGTCCAGTAAAGTTCAGATCAGTCACACCACACCATCCTCAGGCTGAGGTACAGCTGAACTCAAATAAGCAAGTGGAGACACAGGAGTTAACCTACCAAAAGCTGCATGGCTTCTGACAATGCCAGAGATTCATCAGGATGAGTGTTGATATTGTGGTGCTACCTCTGAGCATTCCCCCAGGTGCTCCTTCTACCCGCCTTCTCTTCTTGACTGGCGTCCTATCCTCTCCTCCTCCTCTTTTCCTCCTTCTCCCATTCCATGCCTTTTCTGTGATGTATTTTTCTCGTCTTGCTGAGTTATGTCTGCTCGCTTTGTGACCTTTTATGTTTTGCCAGAGTCCTCGAACAATAGCATGACAAATAGCTGATAGAAAAGTAGATATTTTCTCGCTCAGAGGTTTGGACCTGGTTAAAATTACTTTCATGTGGAATTATATATGCCATCTATCCAAATTCCTCCTCTGCAAGTACAAATAGGCCTGTATATATGCAGGTCGCATATTCACAATGCCTCATTAGGTTATGTAATAAAGGAGCGGGGAGGAAAGGAAAAAAAATGGAAATGTTAGCGTGTGTGCATGTGCAGCCATATACGCATATATGTATTTACACTTTTCATTTTTACATGCATCTTTCCTGCTTTTTGTGAAGTAACACATATTTGTTTGGCAGAAACATTGCAAATCAACAGTTATGAATGTTTGTTATCTATGAATAATTTGCATTGCAAAAAAATAAGAAAAAAAGAGAAATACAATCCATGATTAGTTTTGAACTACCCTTTTACTGTCAGGACTACCGCCATATGGTACTCTGCCTCCTCACCCCTCCCTTGCAATCAGCATCATGGCAGTCACCTGGGGCAGTGGCCAGACACACCTGTACCACGTTCCTCGTCTCCTGTACTTAAGGACCAGCTTCACACCTCCATCCTCGCCAGATTGTTGTCAGCCACTAGTGGTAACGTCTGGGTAATCCTAGTTTGCTACCCCTGTGTTGTATCTTGCGCCTTGTACCAAGTATCAGTTACTCACGAACCTTGTCTCTCCTAGTGCCTCAGCCTGCCACCTACCCCCTCAACCTCTCTCTGGACCCCCCAAGACCCATAAGAACCAGACTCTGGACCCCCTGCCCCTGCCGTAAACTCACACCCATTCTCACAATCCACCTCTATTGTTCAATAAACCTGCTTAAGCATCTGGAATCTGTCTGCATCCTTGGGTCAATCCTCAGCTGAATCATGACATATATATATATATATATATATATATATACACATACATATTTCTGCGTATTTATTTCCAGTATTCTTATTTATGTATATTTACCAGACTTCATACTTATATTCACTGTTCTGGATATTGAACTGTTTAACACGCTGTATATCTGGATATATGTACATATATTTCTATTTGTATTTCATATTAATACTTAATGTATACTTAACGGAGTGTATGCAACACAAGTAATTTCCCCCCTGGGATTAATAAAGTATTCTGATTCTGCTATTTGTCCCAATGATAATACTGTATAAACACTACACATATATGGCAACAAATGCCAGCATCCAACATTACAACTAATTGTCAATACCCTTCAAAAAAAATTAAGTAAGCAGGAAAAATCACCGAATGTGTTTATTATATTTAGCAACACACGTGAGGCTGTTCACCTGTCAAAATGCACAGTCTGAATAAGCCAGTCAAAGAATGCCTCTGCACTTACGTCACCATCCGCATGGCCATGCCTCCCTTTCCCCCCCCCCTCTTTGGCACACTGAATAGTTGGATTATAAGATCATGAATTTGGGTTAGCTCCATCTACGTCAATCTAAAAATTGGTGTAAGTAATGTTAAGCATTGTTTGTTTGGGATTTGCGGATCCTTCTTTAGAGTAGTAGTGCTGACTGAGCAAACACAACAGCTGTACAAACTGACACAGGCAATCAGCAACCAGGGGGGTGACCTTTTTTTAATATAATACTCATTATTTAATCATGTATCTCAAGCCCAATACGGCAGTCAGTGGCATTCAACAATGATTTCATATTTACATTAGGGCCATGTTATAAAAAGAAATAAACTTCTCACAAAACCAGTATGATGGCTGCTGAATCAATCTGACACTTGTGTTCAAATGGTTTGTCATAAAGAGCTGAAAGATATTAAAATTGTTTTTTCTTAGAGTATTCTTTTTTCTGCTGCTCCCATTCAGGGTCACCACAATGGGTCGTCTGCCTCCATCTGACCCAATCCCTTGCATCCTCTTCTATCACACCGACCCTCTGCATGTCCTCCTTTTAACATCCATGAACCTTCTCTGTGGTCTTTCTCTTTTCCTCCTGCCAGGCAGCTCCATCTTCAAGCTCACTTGTCCATTATATCCACTATCTCAGCCTTGCCTCTCTGACTTTGTCTCCAAACCAATATATCTGAGCCTCTCCTCTCATGTACTCATTTCTAATCATGTCCATCCTGGTCACTTCCAGCGAAAATCTCAGGATCTTCAACTCTGCCACTTAAAGGTCTGCTTTGTGTCTTTTTGTCAGTGCCATCATTTCTAAACTATACATCATAGCAGGTCTCACTACCATCTTGAAAACCTTCTCTTTCACTCTTGCTGCTATCCTTCTGTCACAAATCACACTAACACTCTCCACCCTGCCTGCACCCTCTCTTCACCTCTCTTGTGCACTGTCAATTTGCTTCAGATGGTTGCCCCCAGGTATTTAAATTCATCCACCTTAATTACCTCTTCTCCTTGCATCTTCACCATTCCACCTGCCTCACTCTCATTTACACACATGTATTCTGTCTTGCACCCCAGGCTCTCTTTCACCTGCTCCCTGCTCTCACTACAGATCGCAATGTCTCCTGTGAACAGCATAGTCCACACAGACTCTGGCAAAACTGTTAACCTTTCATTAATATCTTATATGTTATGTTTTAGGAAAAATGTGCTCTGTTGTGAATGGCATAACAAAAACAAACAAAAAATACATGAAAGAAATTGTGGCATTGTTGTGGGCTGCTTTGACTATGGAGATGGAGTGGGTCATCTTCTAATCTGAATGTTGGTGGTTTGACAGCATGGTGAGGTATCCTTTGCCAAACTTAAGTAAGAACCTTCGGCTGCTCCCTTGTGTCTTCCCAGGGGGTCACTGCATAGGTGATTTGGCACATATTTTTACCCCAGATGCCCTTCCTGATGCAACCCTCCCATCATGAAAGGGATTTGTGTCTCTGCCTGGGCCTGAACCAGGGATGTCCTTAGGCTAGCTCAGTGGTTCTCAAACTGTGGAACCCAATGGTGGGGCGCAGACAACCATGTGAAAAATATCAAGTGAATCTAAGGTGAATAGATATGGTTTCTATATGAAAAAGAAACAAACAAATGCCTTGATAACATGTACCTTTATTTGAGTACAATTTGGTGGGGATCCTTTTTTGTTGTTAGTGATTGATAAAATCCTCAGGTGTGGGACTAACCAACATTTTTGTGTGGAGTGGGGTGCAAAACTTTTTTATGGCTTCTGAAGTGGGGCATGCCGAAAAAGTATGAGAACTACTGGGCGAGCTGCTGAACCCTTATTTTTTCCCAATGCAGACCTCAGAATGAGAGTGTGTGTGATAGTTAAAGTGCTTGAAATCATAGAATAAAGTGCTGTGTGAATGAATGGGTAAATGCAGCTTATAGTAAAAAGTGCTTTGACTACTCAGTTAGAGCAGAAAAGCATTATTTAAGTACCAGTCCACTAGCTATGGCCACATGTTTTTACAGTTGGTGTATCCTTAGTTCTAATACAGTTTTGGCTTCCACTTTCTTAAATATAGCATTAAAAATTTCTCTCTATTTGGTTTTTGAATGTCTTAACCTTGGGTAAATGTGACCCAAATATGACATTTCTGTATTATTAAAATGCTCCCAAAATAGTAAAAACTAAAAACAAACAGACCGTTGAACCAAATAAATTACATTTACTATTCCCTTGCTTCCAAAAGGTACTTTTTTTTCCCAGTGTGCCACTGATATGGGTGAATTTGCAGGTGTTTATCTGAAATACTAATTCTGTTTTAAAGAGCATCATGAAGAGCTTTAAAACTGTTATTTTTGTGAGGAAGATGTTGTTGCTCCTGCACAAAAGGAATGAATAACACAAATACACACAAGCTAAAAATATCAGTCATGTATGGATCAAATTAACCCAGCCACAGGGGCCCACTAGCAAGTTCACTCCTACTTCCGGTCCCAAGTCTGGGTAAATGGGGAGGGTTGAATCAGGAAGGGCATCTGGCGTAAAAATCTTTGCCAGATAAAATATGTGGATTCATAACATGACTTCCATACTGGAGCTGTTGCCGCCTGGGTTAACAACCGCCTCTGGTGTTGTTAGCCAACAGGGTGCCGATGGAAATTTTACTACTGTTGGCCGAAGACAAAGGAGGAGGAAAGGGGGAAAATGTGTTATGAGGCAGAGATAGAGAAGGAAAGGTAGGAGGGTGGAGGTGAGAGTAGGGACTTTAAATGTAGGGTCTATGACTGGTAAAGGGAGAGAGCTGACTGAAATGATGGAGAGAAGGAAGGTAGATCTATTCTGTGTGCAAGAGACCAGATGAAGGGGACACAAGGCCAGGAACATCAAAGGTGGATTCAGACTGTTCTACTATGGTGTAGATAGGAAGAGAAATGGAGTAGGGGTCATCTTGAAGGAAGAGTATGTGAAGAGTGTTCTGGAGGTGAAGAGAATGTCAGACAGAATTATGACTTTGAAGCTGGAAACTGAATGTGTGTTGCTGAATGTTGTTAGAGCATATGCCCCACAAGTTGGATGTCATTTAGGAGAGAAAGATGAATTCTGGAGTAAGTTGGATGAAGTGGTAGAGAATGTTCCCAGGGGAGAGAGAGTGGTGATTGGAACGGACTTCGCTGAGTATGTAGGTGAAGGGAACAGAGGGGATGGGGAGGTGTTGGGTAGGTATGGTGTTAAGGAGAGGAATGTGGAGGGACAGATGGTAGTGGATTTTGCAAAAAGGGTGGAAATGGCTGTGGTG
>VUQH01090355.1:0-22005 GCA_015106775.1 Etroplus canarensis | reverse complement strand
CTCCTCCTTTCCTTCCTCCCTCTCCCATCTTTCATTTATGCTCATGTGCTTGGAGGTATTTTGGCATCCAGTTCTCCTGCACTGTGATTACGGTCTGGTATGTATTTTTGATAAGAGTGCTGATGACAGGCAGCTGTGCTGAAATATAAAATTAGTGCCCAGGATTCACGAGCAGACAAGGTTGTTAGGTGTGTACATATGTGTACACACACACACACACACACACACACACAGCCGCCCCTCTAACCATATCACAGTCAATGTGGTGAACTCCACCCTGGCGGTGTTGATGCCACAGCCTGTTTTCTTGCTAATAGTGAGTAAATACTGTGCTTTCACTTGCTGGCATGTAAACTGGACTTTCTGGGGTTCACCCACAGCCCAGCTCAGGGTGTTTTATTAAAACATCAAGCTCAAGATTCTGCCTTTTTAACCGAATGCTCTTGAGTGAGTTGTAATTTAACAATTTCAGGCCACACACCAGCATATCCGTCACAGAACAATAAAAGGCATCACTGTTTTCTCCTCACCACCAGACTAGGAGGTTAATGATGACATATAATAATGGAAAGCTGCTCGTGGGCGTGCTCTCCATTTGTTATCTGCATGGAGGGCCTGAATCCACTCTTTTGACACACCCATAAATGGTGATTCACATCAGTAGGCAAAGCAGTAGGTTGTTAACATCCTGACTTTAAACTGTTTTCTGAATGATGCATTGCAGCATAACTCATTCTATAAAAAAATATTTTTCTCACACGTAAGCACAGTACATCCAACAAACCACATTTTCAGTATAGTCATTCCTTCTCTTTTCTTTGATAAATTAATGTCTTTACACCAAGACAGCTTCAACGGAGCAGAACAAGGCCTGTTCTAGAGATCACAGTGTCACTCACACAGAGGTGAAAATAGCTGGTTAAAGAGGGCAGAATGGGGGCTAATCCCTTTGTTGGAGTGTAGGAATTTGGGTATTCACTGTAAACAGAGGAATGCGGAGTTAATTGGGGGGGCAAATGAAATCTGGAGAGGGAGGAGATCGGTGTTGTCAGAAGGATGTCCTTGTTGACACAGAAGCGTGGATTGATTTCTCAGGGTGGCCCTGCCTTTTGCAGTGAAGCTGAAAAGAGGCAACATTCACTTGCCCCGGGGCCTGAGCCCACAAAAGGGAATCATTTGGAATATCAGAGAAATACAGGCGAGTCAAAAGGCTTTGCAGGGGGAGACCTCATAAGCCATTGTTTAACATAAGTGAATCGAGGCACAGGGCCTAAAACAAGGGTTCTCAAAATTGTGATGATGTCAGTTTAAGGAGCTGGATTATGATTGAAAGCTGCACAGGAAAACTATATCATATTTAAAAAATAAAACTAGTGTTAGTTTATTGTAATATGCCTGTTTAAAGACTAGTGTTTGGTGTTGATTTATATGTGGTTAGTTCATCTCTTGACACAAGCAGTAGTTGTCATTTTGTTAGTCATTACAAAGGCTTAGTCTCCTATAATGACGTGAGGAGAAGCATTAAAATTGGAAAAAAATAAAATTGCCCTTAATCTCTTTCTGTGGCACGAACTGTGCACATATGAAATGTACTGTAGAACATGCTTCAGGGCCATGTAAAATGGGTCAACAGTGGGTTTTCTTCCATAACTGGCTATTCATTAAGAACATGTATTGAACATTATGAGAAAAGGAGGAAAACCAGAGGGAACAGACAGCTGAGGCTGGAGGAAGACAACCACCCACATACTGAGCGTAGGAAGAATTCTGTATGTGAAATGTGACACTAATCAAAACACACTTCACTCATTAATATCCTATTAAAAATCTCACTCTCAAACGTGAGTGAACTTTAAGCACACTGACCACACCTTTGACTGAAGGCACTGCCAGCCTCAGCACTAGAAAAGAGGGCAAAATGATCTGCCTTTAGACCTAAGGAAATTTATAAGCACAGTCACAAGTTTAATGTGCAGTGCTTAAAATACATTACATACTTCTGTCTCCCATCTGCTTTTTTGTGTTCGGTCAACAATTAAGCAGGGCCACTCACTGAATTATTATGCCTCTATCACAATGTGATCAGTAATAATCTCATTACCACCATAGGAGTTGATTGGGCTCCTATGGCAGTAATGCTCCTGTGGCTAACAGAACTGATGACTTTTTGAGGTTCCCACGTCTGTTCATCCACGTGTCCGTCCATCTGTGCGTTGCAAAATTTACTGCTGCACGAACCGACTGGTTTGCTTGATCTTTACCAAACTCTGCATGGTTAATACATATGATGGGTAGAAGATCTGACATTTATGAGACAATGGGGTTAAATTTCAAGGTCACAGTGTCAGATTTAAGGCAGAAGCTCACTGCCTGAGCTCAAGGCATTTCATTCAGGATACTTGCATTTAAGGCGATACTCAAACAATGAAAATGAAAAATGAATATAAAATGGGGTTCATGATAAAAGCTGCAAGCTTGGCATTGCAGAGAATAAAGTGTTGCAAACGGACTCACAATTACTGTCTAACTTGCAATGTTTCGGTCCTAAATTCTCATCAGTAAAATGTTCCATTGGTCTACCATTTGACTGATGAATGTTGACAGTTTTTGCAAGTTAGACAGTGCATGGGCGTTTCTTTGTTCCTCGTAAACTCGCCCATCTGATGAAACAGATGAATAGTTTTTTTTTTCTCCTTTGTTTAACAATCAATGACATGGAGAGAACACACAAAGGAGCACTTGTTTATCAGTTGGTGCCTATCTCATGATTGGCTTTTATGCTTATCTGGTTCAAATAGTGTTGCTCCTGTACTACAATGTGTCTGTCAGTAATAATGATAGCTGCAAATCATTTTCAATGTCTTTAATCATGGTCTTCAAAGGAAATGCAATTATTTCACACTGCGCCCTGCTCTTAGGTTTTACAGTAGCATCTTCAAAGCTGTGTGCTACAAAAAAATTGCTTACTTCTTCAAATTTGGGTTACATCAACAGCTCAAAAACAGGGTTATCTCAGAAAAACAGATCCATTCACAAACCTTTTCACAGAGCTCTTGGGTTATACATGTTGTTTTATATGCAACACATTTGCATTTCCACTGATGTATGGAAATTGAAATGGCCTGCCTGTAGAAGCAGCTCTGAGCAGCTCAGTGGAAGAAAGGTTGTTTTTTCCTTATTGAAATGTAAACCCTCTAACACATTCTTGCATTTACATACCTCTAAATGGTGGCGGTCACAGGGGGGATGGCTGTGGTAGTTTTGCAGTGGTGTTTCTTATGCTACTGAAGTTAAATGACAATAGTTTTCCCGCCATCATCACTATCACTGTACACCCTAAATGCCACCTCCTCCCACACAAGAATTGACAGCACTTAACTGTTAAAATGAAGTTAGGAGTTTAGCCACTGCCAATCTCTTAGAAAAGACAATAGAAAAATCTCATGTGGCCATCTCTCATTCATCCCTTACATCATCTCTAGTTTAACAAGTTGTATTCACATGCATGCATCAGTCCCCAAATGGAGTGTGTGTGTCAACATGTTTTGCTGTGTGTATCCATGCATATAGAAGAGAGAATAAAAAGCAGTAGGTGCTGCAGTAATAACAGATGTCTGGGTCAGATGAAAAAGGGTCTTGTTCTTGCACTGTTTGCAACTATTGCACTATGTTGCACATGTTGCACTTTATTTATTTATTTTTAACTTAAATTCTAAACTGTGAGAAAAAAAAACCCTCCTGTCATATGTCTATATGTTTATATGTTGCACCAGGTCCTGGAGAAACGCTATCTCATTTCACTATGTTCTGCGTCAGCTATATATGGTTTGAAATGACAATAAAGCTCTCTTGAATCTTGAATCTTGAGAGGATAGGGGTGTTTTTGTCTGGTGTGCATGTGACCACAGGTTTAAGGCGAGACTATAAACTCTTTCACTGATTTAGAAATTGTTTGTTTTCCTTCTCACATGTGGAGGAAAAAGAAGTAAAATGACACGCTACTGTTACCTGTTTGGAATTTTTAAGTGAAAAACTAAGAGAGAGTTTTGATGTGAGGGAGGCAGATAGATTTTGTGGTATGTTTTTTTTTTTTTACTATTTTACCTGTAAAAATGCACCTTTATGTCTCACCTTGAGGGTCTACAGTGGGATATTTTCAGTGCATCTGCTGGAGAAAAAGGTGTTAAAAAACAAGGAAAGCTCAGAGTAATAAACCAAAAGAGCCACCTTCTCCGAAAGAGTTGTTGGTTTTCTTCGCAACATCCTCTGCGCCTCTCATCTCCGTGTAGAGTAAAAAACTGTGTCATCAAACCACATTTGTATATAAACGAATGCATGCACAAAAGAAAGATGGGTTGATTTAGTCAGCCTGCTTTCCATGAAGCATTATCATCCATGACAACAAATACTCATTTATTTATAATGTAAGCTCTCTATAGAAATTCTTGGGAACCGGGCTGCAGCAAAAGAAAATCGTCATTATGATGACAGAGGCACACAGACATATGGGGACACCCGGCTCTGGACAGATCATGTTGGGACACAGCGTTCACTAGTTGAGATTTATTTTGTGGGGACTCGGACAGTAATACCCCCCTGGGCCTTGTTTCTCCATCTAGCCTGGTTTACTGCCCAGGCTGAGCTGGAGTGGCTCATACTAGAGGCGCAGAAAAGATCAGTCTCTGCGGTGGTTTAATAAAGACAAACAGCCTCTCTGGGAGGCTGATTCAGGGCCAGGCCTGGGAGTCAGATGTGCCAAGTCCTGCTTCACATGCTGGCAATTACACAAACAGTATGAGAAGTCCATGCATAGTACTGTGTGTACTTTGCATAATGTACCATGTGTGAGTGGATTTTTTCGTGTGTGTGTGTGTGTTTGCACAGCAAAAAAAGGAAATGAAATACGTGCTCAAGGTGTGATTCTCACTCTAAACTCTGCCTTCTCTGATGTGACTGTTATCACAGCTCTTCTGTCTGCTCCTCAGTGGGACACAGCGACCCATTTAGCTCATCAGGTTGCGGGTAACAAGAGCTCAGTTATGAATAGGGGTTTTTAAAAAAAAAGGTGCACGTGCAGCCTGATTCAGGTGTAGATTATATGAAAGAAAACACAGACGAGAGAAACATGATTTTCATGTTAAAAAGCTCCCAAATATTTATTCTGATTATGTTGTCGCCACACAAGCCTCTGTCCAACACCTGTCAGTCAAAAATATGCAATATTGATACAATTAATGACCCTCTAAAGACACTACCCCCATGTTTCTGTCATCTTTTTTCTGTCAACACTAAATAGAGTTTAAACTGACAGACAGGCTAGGTGTTGTCACTCCATCTCGCAGGAAGAATGGACTTGAATACAGGTAGAGTAGGCACCTGTGAACTCTAATCTGATGGCATCAATGCTTGCTTAAACCAAGAGAAAACACTGGATAGCCTCAGAATGTGAGGATCTGTAAGCTAATCAGCTTGCTGAAGACAGGCAGATGAGAGAAGCATGTTAAAATACAATCCAGTCCTAATTTAAGTTAAGCTGAATATGGTAAAAGAAACCTAAAGCAGGCAGGCCTATTGTGAGAAAGAGGATCTTTCAAGCTTTTCTTTATTTTCTGTCAGGTATATATGCTACTGAAAGTGTTTCAGGGTCAGGCTGTTCTATATGCTGCAGTTAAAACAACTAATAAAGAAACTGGCGTAAGAGGAGGGAGTGAAAACAGTTTATTTTAGACAGGAGATTAACAAAGGGGCTGCACCAAGGCCCAGTACTGTGAATCATGCAGACTTACAATTTTAGATTCAAATAATGAACTGGAAATGATGTCCCCTTCAGTATCTGTTTTCTCCTTTGCTATGTTTTTTCATTTATCCAGTTAGAAAGTTGGCAACTGAAACATAGGAGGCTTCTTTTTTTTTCAATGACAAGTCTGAGGTGCTTCCACAGTGTGCCTCATAATCCCTCGATGAACTACATCTTGTCTCTGTTCCTCAGGAGTGTGCTCTGACTCAGAGGAGATTTAATAGAGTAATTCTTGGGAGGCAGCGAGGTAGTTGAACATTTGCCCTCACTAAAAGGAATGAGTGTATTCACTTTGTTGCCAAGATTCATGCTTAATTGCTGATTCGCTCGATGACCCAAAATTGGCCTTTAAATTTTCATGGGTTAGCTGCTGTCTTTGTAGCATTCTAAGACTGATATTTGTGCTCAGGTCATGATGTTCGTTCAAGGTGCAGTTTACAAGAAGATTTTATCTTTTTCCTTTCACTGTAAAACCCCTCCAGACTGTGCACATGCAAACAGACTCAGGAACATCTGACAGATCTTCCAGCACGTTCCCTTAGACAATATACACTCATGACTCAATGCCCTCCTTTCATTCATATGCATAAACACACACAGTTACCCATGCTTTGGCACATCCCCGGAAATTATGCAGCCCCCTCACAGATGTCACACAGACAAAAAATTAAAAGATTTCCACGTGAATAAGTGTGTGATTCAGAGTCTGGCGGATATGGATCCCCTGGATTCTCAAGGTCCCTCTGTATGAAGCATCTCTCATTTGCGATGGCACTTAGCACTAAAAGAGCATGAGAAAAAATCAGCCTCCGGTGTTGTTACTGTGTGCGTTAGCAAGCTGTGATGATGTTTGGAAGCAGGCAATGAGAATCTCCCCGCATTTTGTCGACTCACGTGTATACAGTAAAGTGCTGAGGTGAAAAACGTCTAAAGGCAGAACACTTTTTTATGGCTGTTTGTTGATAATGAGATTTTAAAGGGGACCTATTATGCTTCTTTCCATTTATCCATATTTTATTCTGGGACTCTGCTAGAGTAGCTTTGTATAATTCACTTCAAAATCATTTTCATTTATCTTATATTGAGTCTTGTTACAGCCCCTCAGTTCATTCTCTGAAATAAGTCATTTAAGTTACTCTCCCAATAAGGCCACCCTCCCTTTTAGCAAATTTTCTTCTGATTTCCTGCCTGTCTGCTCACAGCCAGAGATGACCATATTAGGTATATCCTCTCTTATTGACATCATACAGAATCAAGAGTAGAAAAAAGCTGTCTGAAGCTGAGTGTTTAGAACAGTCTGAAGCTTAAACTTTCGTCTCACAGGTATGTTGACCAGATGTCCCTTTTGATGTGGGAATGCACAGCATTTTTAATCCCTAGTCCCCCTGTCCCACATCTTGAGACAATATCCCACAATTTGATAGGCTCTGCAGGAAGTCTGTCTTCAAGCCAATGCATATGAAGAAAACAGGGAAGGCATTTTATCATAGTAAAGTGAAGGTTGACCTGTCTAATGGCAATCAGGGAAATTTAGAGGTCCCCAAAAAGTCACAGGCTTTGTGGATTTTGGCGAATATAACAGAAAAGACTACAAAGAAGTGGCAGCATATACTGAGAAATAGTTTTTGTCCATTTTGCTTGGGTTATTTTTTAATTTTGCACAAGGTCTATGGATGCACCCCTACTGAAACCAATAGATGGTTACCAGACAGAACAGAAGCAGAAATAACAGGGAAATAAAACAATGAAGGAGTATATGAAGAATGACACCAGACCATAAGAACAAAGTTAGGAGTCATTTTATCCTTACTGTGTTTACTTAGCATGAGAGTAGGAAAAGGAAAGAAAAAAAAAATCAGACTACTTCCCAGCATTTCTAATGAATCCCACACAAACATTTAGTTTGTTGGTTGCCCCACACCTACGTTCACCACTTCAAGTAAATCCTACACACATTTAAGTTAAAGCATGCTTTAACTTTTACATCACTTGTAAAGAGTATGTTGTGTTACATATTATTTTACCTCCACCAAGGATTTTATGTTTTTGGTTCTATTTGTTCGTCTACTTGTTAGAAATGTTACCAGTGGTTGGACTTGGCCAAACTTAGAAGTGATTACGCTTGGGATTTGATCCAGGTCCAGATATGGATCCAAGGTTTTTCTGAAGGTTCCTTCATCTTTAGCTAGGGAAAAAATTGTCATTATGCATTTTAACATATACATACTGTAAAGCGATAATAAAAATGTGCAGATTTCAGCTTGTTGAAAGCGGGCTTTCTTCCAGTCTCTAAGAATAAACACATGAAAATGTTTTACCTTAAGGAAACAGAAATTTGAGGATTGTTCAGCCTTGGCAGAGGTATGCAGACTAGGACTGCTCTTCTACTTGATGTGATCACCTCATTTTCTTTTCTCTAAGCAGCTAACTATGACAATTCCTTGAGTCGCCTGCTCCCCCCACCACTGGCAACATATTGATGCTAGTTTAGTACGCACTGTCTTCCCCCAGCTTGGCTTTCAGAAACAATTTGTATCTGCTGCAGGGAGAGGGAGTGGTAAAGCTGGGCCATTAGGATGCCAGAGACGGAGAAGAGGAAAACAGTCAGGCCAAACAGCCGCGGGCAATAATGGGGAATATGTGTCAGTGCTTTTGAAGGGTACAAATTGTACACAGCGTGAAAATTGGCACTAAGCACATCGAAAAAAGGAAAAGATGTGCGTCAGACACATCCTGAAGGAAGGAGACCTACAGCATCATGTGCTGCTTACTCCCTTCATTAAAGCACTGAATAGGCCTATACACAAAACCCCCTGCCTTCCTGTAGTAATAGAATAATGTGTGAGAATAAATTTGCTTGATATGGTACACTGTGATGGATAGTGGATTTCTGATCATTTTCAGTGCAGCTAGTCTGCTCTTCCTCTGGTTGACGCAGGAAAGAAAGTCGAGGTGAGTGCAGCAATTCCTTTCTACAGAAAGTTTTCACTCCAACACATGAAAAAAAGACCTTCCTGCAGCTGCGTCAGAGAGATGTTCAGCATCCTGTAGAAAAGGAGATTCCTGCACATGTAGTGAGTTGCTGCAATTAACTGATGTTTACATCCTGCAAACCTCAGACAAGGAAAGAGAAAGGAAGAGAAAGGAAGCAAAAATGTACACGTGTGTAAAGGTTCTCTCTGGGTTCAAGGGCTGCAAAATCTCCACATTTAAAAGTTGGAGCATTAATGGTAGCTGAGTTTTGCTATAGAGTGTTTTCACGAACCCCACAAATCCGGTCCAGAACTGGAAGTGGCGCCATCTTGGAGATATAGCTCACTCAAAACAAACAAGATGCATAAGCAGTCATGGACAAAAACTCAAAATTTCACGGCTCAAGCTTCAACATCTGATTGCAAAAATTCACACACATCTGGACAGCTGTACAGAGAAATACTGGATGCCAAAGAAAAAATGTGACGTGATAAAACTCAAGTTAATTGGGCATGAAGATCCCTATGAAATGGATCAGAGTTTGTTCAGTGGCGATCTTGAAATATTGCCTCCTGTAAGTTTATCCTTTGTCACAGCCATTGACATATGATATTGGTGTTCTTTAAATAGTATCAAATATTGCCTTGGCATAAGCTTTCACATATTAAACTTTATCAAACCTGCAACCTGAACAGCCAATACACTCATGTCACAAAAAGCAGGTGAAAATGTCAACATGAAATATGTACCAGCTACAAAATGAGCTAAACAAATTTGGATGTTATCCACATTCTTCCCATCCAAATTCTGATTGAGGATTGCAATCCATATTCACCTCCTTTCTTGTAATAATTTCTCTGTCTGCTCTCCCTGACTTTTCACAACTTTGGGCAGACGGTAGTACTGTAGACATTTTTCTCTGTCTGAGCGATTGCGACAGCCGAGAACACGGCAATAGTTAACCATTTTGCATTTTCTTTTTCAAACTTCCCGTTAAACTGTGCTGTTCATTGTTTGTTTTGACTGGTGAGTATCTCCAACATGGCCGACTTCCGCTTTGGCGACGTCACGTGAAAACACTCTTTAGTTATGGTAGTGAGGCCTTACTTACAATTATTTGACCTATTCATCTCTCCTCCGTATTTTAGTTATGGAGGAGTGCATTTTGCAATCAAAAATATTTAAATATTTTAGATTTAGAAAGAGCTGAAGGGATTCATGTGTGGTTTTCTGATCTTAAAAATACACCATGTACCTTTTTATATTTCCTTTATTGTAATGTATGTATAGATTGCTAACCTGATTTCCAACTTTCTCAGTTGCTTTTAACTGCATGTGGACTGATCTCTGTGTGAAGGACTCAGACAGATTTTCCATGAAAGTTCAAAAGGTGCTATACCGCTAGATGCCTCACTTTTAACACTTCTGTTCCACTCCCTGCGGGGTCAACAGTTAACAGCTCTAGCTTTATCTTACAAATACAGTCTTAACATAAAGACTTTAACACATAATGTAGAAAAATGTAGAGAAAATTAACTAATTTAGCTATTCTACCTGTAAAATCCGCAGGAAAGTTAGCTATGTTAGCCAGCTCCCTGCTTCATTGGATAGCATTTCATAACCATTAGAAACTACGATAAAGCTGGGTTACAGCTGGGGAAGGGTGTTTTTATTTATTGTTCCCAAAACAATATTTTAGTATTTTCTAGTATTTAAACCCAATAAAGTAGTTTTTAATGCCTAAACCTAACCTGGGCAGCACTGTCACCTCAAAACAAGAAGGTTGTGGATCTGAATCCACTGGCTGACCAGTGTAGAGTTTGCATGTTCTCCTTGTGCCTGCTGGGTTTTCTCAGGGTACTTTGGGTTCCACGTCCAAAAGACGTGCTCAGTAGATTAAGTGGTGGTCCTAAAGTGTCTCTAGGTGTGTATGATTGTCTCTCTGTGTTAGCCCTGCCATACACTGGCACCCCACCAAACATGGTTAAAACCACTATGTTGCCCACCAAGTAAAAACTGGTCGCACTACGACTACAAAAACTGAGCTGTACACAGTCTGATGTTAATGTTTCAACACAGAACTGTCACTATTCTGGGTTTTGAAGTTTGGTTTTGTGTGCTTTTGATTTTCTTTTCCGGTTTTGAGATTCTGAGTTTTAATGTTCTGTTATTGCGTCCTTTTTTATATTTAAACTTTAATTTAGTCTTGCCTGTGTTTAGTCATTTACTTCTTTGGATGTATCCTGCTGTGTTCTTGTTTTTTGTTAAGTTTAGTCTTGTGTCTATGTTCTCAGTTATGTTTCTTATTCCCTGTTTTATTTTGTAACCAGTCATTTCTTGTGCTTCTTCTTCTTCTTCTTCTTCTTCTTCTTCTTCTTCTTCTTCTTCTTTCAGCTGCTCCCATTAGGGGTCACCACAGCAGATCATCTGCCTCCATCTCACCCTGTCCCTTGCATCCTCTTCCCTCACACCAACCCTCTGCATGTCCACCTTCACTACCTGTCATGTCTTGTGCATTATGTTCAGTTTTATTCCTGCCCTTGATTGTTGCCACCTGTGTTCCCCTTCCTCCTGTTGCTTGTTACTCCTTAGTCTGTGTGTACTTATACCCCTGCCTCCTCTGCTCTGTGTCCTGTTGTCTGCTTACTATGGTTTAATTTTGCCTGTTACTGTCAGGTATTTGCTATGTCATGTCTAGTCATGTCAAGTCAAGTCAAGTCAAGTCTAATTTCCTCCTCGCACCTCTTATTGTTTTGGTTCACACCTTTTGAACTTTTTATCAGCTTCAATTGAAGCTCACTTTTGGTTTCCTTCAACGTCTGCCTTGTGTCTGCATTTTGGGTCCTCATCACATCCTTTCTCTCGAAACCCTGACAAGAACAGTGGTCAGGTCAGATGGTCTCATACAGTATAAGACATGTAGATCAGATTATTGCAATAAAGGAATAAAATTAATCTTTCTTTATTTGTTTAATAAACAACAACAACTAATCTGATTAGTGCATGGTTGTGAACAGACATCCACACAAAGTTTTCTTCACGAACATAACAAAAAAAAACATTTTGAAGCAATTCATGGTTATGCACATCTAAATTCTCTCTCATTTGTTGCATGGTGAGCTTAATGCAACGGACAGTTAGATTCGCCTCTTTGTCCCTAATGTCAGCATCAGAAGCCTAGGGATGCTATGCTTTAAAGCAAGCAATGACATAGCTCTGTAGAATCTGAGCTGCATCACAGAGGTGGAAGTCATGAGATTTACATACCTCCCCAACACATGCTTTTATTTCCTTTTCAATCGAAAATTATTTGATTTTATTCTAATCAGTAAAGGCAAAGTTGGAAGCAACTCCTGAACACGAACTTGCTATTGCTCAAAATTAAGCAATGTTTAAAATCAACATGCTTCTGATGTGGAGACAATGTCACAACATTGTTCAACTTTCAATTTGGAGCTATTCTTCAGCCACAACTGGACATCGACAATAAACCTCCAGGCGAAGTTCATTCAATGTTGAAATGTTTGCTGGGCAGCCTGTTCAGCGTGTACCCTGTGTCTCGCACCGAGATAGCTGGAATAGGCTCCAGCCCCTAACTGCAACCCTGCAACCTTTAACTTGATAAACAGAAGAAAATGGATGGAACCTAACCAGTGAGTGATGGTGAAAGGAAAACAAAAAATAAACAAAAAATGGTTTCCTGGCTGACAAACCTACAATTTATGCTATCACACCTCTCCAACCTCCCAAAGGTGTTTTCACACAGGACATGGCATACACTGCCCTCTGAAATCAATTTTTACATTGTTTTGCACAACGTAATAGCTGTCGCTTTGCCAAGCAAAGCGCAAGCTTAGCTCAAGACCTCTTGCAGGCATTGTGGCGTTCCATGCTATGACGACTGCCAGCATAGTCAGTTGAAAGGAGGCATCCAACCTGCAGCAAGAAAAGAAGGCAAAATGCAGGAGAAGCATTCTGAGTGAAAGTCTCTAATCCAGAAGCTCCAAAAAGCCAGTGTTGCAGGGGCCAGCGTGTCAAGGCACCAACACAAGTGACACCTTGTATATAGCAGGCAGACTCAGGTGGCATCATACACAAGAAAATTATTAGAACCCGGATAAGAAATTCTCATTTACCATGTAGCTTACATAGCTTAGAGAACTGCTATCAGGCTGATCTCAGCTTCTTCGCTAATTTTGTAGCTATCAAAATGCTACCTGACCGCACACTAGTTTTTATTTCTTTGCCCTTATGTGAAATTTATGGGGTCAGTCAGAATTGCTCTCACCACTGCAGGAAAAAGAGGCAATTAAGAGTGAGCATATACGTCACTTACATAGAAATCAGACTAAGAGGTAGCTGAGAGTCAGGGAAAGACTATTTTCTCAAGTTGCAATACAATCCATTCACGCATTGATAACAAGCATCTAATACCTAAAAAAAAACGCTACATACTGTACTTTCAGGTGACTTTATTTTGTATCTTCTGACATGCCTATCTTTTCCCCTGTTACATTAAAATCCAGACTACAGCACATTCACTAAGCAGACCTCCAGCCTCCCCAGCACCTGGCAGAATGAATTAATGCGGTTCACAGGACTGGAAAGTGGGTCAAGCTCCAGTGCTCTCTGCAGCACTCTCAGCTCACTGTAGATGTCCAGTGATACAAACAGATCTATTGTTATTGACCACGATGAGGACAAGATGCTCCTGAGCCTCCATATGAGAAGAAAGGCAGCTCAGGAATCTGGGGCTGCTAAGAGAGATAGGGAAAAACGCAGACAGTATGATCTATGAGCATGTGTACGCACAAATATGCTGTCTTCCAAATGATAAATCTGATATAGTACTCACTTCAAGGCTTTAAATGAATATGATTTGTCTTCCTCACGTTTCCTTCTCTTAGTTCATTCCTCTTTAATGTCCAAATAAATAGTGGTCATACAAATTTTATGGTCATCCAGTATTACCCATGATCTGATATCAAACAAGTCTGTAAATGCCACTGTCCTTGTGGGAGACAAGTGAAAAGTTCATAGGAACTAGGGCAGTGCTTTATATAGCCAAGGCACCACTATCATCCACTAACACTCTAACTTTCTGCCATAAACCTGAGTGCTTAAATGAACTGTTGAGTGAATGTGGCATAAACAATATTTGTGACCCTTTCTGTTTTGCGGTTGTACATCAATTGGATTGTGAGCCACCCACATGCTGATGTGCAGTCACTCCTCTGCACCCATGTATAGAAGCATGCTGTTTCTAGGGCCGCCTGTATTAGATGGTCACAGTTACCTCTTGACTGTACCCTGCTTTGTTTAATGAAAACAGTGCATCTATTGTTGCTGCTGTTGAAAGGGGTTGTTGAGCAGAAAAGGTGAATTTAACCTTAAAAGATTGTGGATGTTTTTTATAACTTAAATAAATATTTTTGTCATTTGTATCTTAAAGATACAGACAAATGTTCATCCATCCATCCATCCATTTTCTGTTGCTTATCCAGATCCAGGTCACAAGGGCAGTTGTCTAAGCAAAAGCGCTCAGACCTCCCTTTCCCCGGCCACCTTCTGCAGCTCTTCCAGGGGGGACACCAAGGCCTTCCCAAGCCAGCTGAGAGATGTAATCTCTCCAGCTTGTAATGGGTCTGCTCTGGGGCCTCCTCCCGGTCGGACATGCCTGAAATACCTCACCTAGGAGGCACCCAGAAGGCATTCTAGCCAGATGCCTGAACCACATCAACTGACTATTTTCAATGTGGAGGAGTAGTGGCTCTAATCTGAATGACTGTGCTCCTCAGCCTATCTCTAAGGTTGAGCCCAGACATCTCCAGAGGAAGTTCATTTCTGCCACCTGTGTCCTGGATCTCATTCTTTGGGTCACAACTCAGAGCTCATGACCGTGTACGTACAAATGTGCAGGACAAATTGATGTAAAACAGTCTGAACTGTTACTGTAAACATGTAGAAAGGCTGTGAGAGGGAAATTAGTAGTATAACCAGAAGAGATACAGAATGAAAAACATGATCTGGGGTGGAGGTGGGCTGCAAAGCAGCTTGCAGCTGCAGCAGCAATTGTTTTAAAAGTAGACTGGGAGGCAGAGCCTTTAGCTATTAAGCCCCTTTTCTGTGGGATCAGCTCTCAGATTGGATCAGGAGACCAACACCATCTCTACATTTGAGATTAGACTTAAAAAATTTCCTTTTTGAGAAAGTTTATAGATTATGGTTAGGAATCAGCTTTGCTGTGATAGGCTTAGACCGCTGGGGGGATGCTCATGATGCACTGAGCATTTCTTCTCCACTCGCCTCTTTTTGTTCCCCATTGAACTTATATGCCATTACTGCATGTAATTGAATTTTGTTCTCTCTCTCACATAGTTTGTGTTTTATCCCTGTCTCACTGAGCTCTTCTTTTGTCTCTTTCCCCTCAACCCACTAACCGGTTGAGAGAGATGGCTGTTCCTCCCTGAGCCTGGTTCTGCCAGAGGTTTCTTCTGGTTCATTGTAAACTTGTAAACCTTTGGGTTTTGACTGATGGTTGGACCAATAAACATTTTACAAATGTCAAAATGGGCTGGGTGACTGTTGTTTTTTTGTTTTTTTTACAACAGTTCCAAAACTTTTTTCCACAAGGGTGATTCTATAAGACAATAATGAACCATCCATTTTAGTCTGCTTATCAAGTTCAGGGTCATAAAGGGGACTGGAGCGTATCCTAGCTGCTGTGGAGCAAGAGTCAGGGTATTCCCTGGATGGGTCGCCAGTCCATCAGACGGCCAACACAGAGACAGACAACCATTCAAACCTAAGGCCAATTTAGAATCACTGATTAACCTAAGCCCATGCCTGTCTTTAAATTGTGGGAGGAAGCTGGAGTACCTGGAGAGAACCCATGCAGGTGCAGGAAGAACATGCACGCTCCACACCAGAGGGCTCAAGCCAGCCTGTGGATTTGAACCTGGACCCTCTTGATGTGAGGCAATAGCGCTAACCACAGCAACACCAACCAGCCAGTCAAAATGAATTTGTTTAGCCCCCTTGATGCAGGTGATGCAGTCCAAAACATGTAAAACAAAAACACTTTTTTCAGGCACTATATGATCTAATCCTTTTACAGACCAAAAAATCTACCGCTGTGAAAAGGTAACAGATAAATCAATAATGAAGTGATTAGCTCTGGTGTACCTGCTTCTTTTAGACCATTACGAGGCTTCTTCGTATTATTTCTGCATGCTCAGTCACTGATGTCACAGAAGACAGACTGCATGCCAGTGTGCTAATAGAGCAGCAAACCAGTTGTGGCCCCAGAGAGTGCCAGCACCCAACATGCCCTGCTCCTCTGTTTACAGAAGCAAAGGTACTGTATATAAGCCAGAGACTGGAACAGCATGTACCAAAAGCCAGTGAATGTGCTAAAGCTTGTGTACACGACTACCGATTCACTTCCCTTGTTTTTGCTGTTCTCTCCGCTGTGGCCAAGTTCTGAATGTTTTTCACCCCGCCTCCATTAATATAACACATGCAGAGTTTATTTTTTTAGGTTTAAGTGTTCAGAGCACAGAACGGGGAATGTAATTTGACCGTGATGCAAACTCTAACGGGAGCTCTCATCTGATTGGAAATAAGTTAATCATAATAGAATTTAATCATGCAGAGGATATGTACACTGGATACAATGTGAACAACAACACTTATCCTGAAGCCAAACTGTAAATGTCCCTGTGCATGTTTTGAACACACTGTGATTTTTCCCACAGTGCTTTTGGATCGCTACAAAAGAAATGTCCCACCCAATACAGCTTCTTCCCATTTGCCAACTATAAAGTCTTTGCGATGAGAAGCCTAGAAAGATAATAAATGAGACAAAGGCTTCCTGATGCTTTTGATGAAGGACATAAGATCCAGACCTCTTGTGTATTACCAGACTCACAATAAGACCTGCTTCTCACTTTCAGAAGCCCTGCAGCAGCAGAAAGACACTAAAACCTGCTTTGTTTCTACTTCCAACTCAAAACATGAAACCTGGAGAAGATAAAAGAAAGAGCAGCCATTGGTACGACGTGATGCTGTCACTGTCACACAAGCTGAATCTCTCCATTCTGTTTCAGAGCACCAGTACTGTAATATAACCATCTGCATCTTCGTGGGGCAAGTATTGGTGCCTGACATGCATATGACATGTGCATCTAAGTTATTTGTAAACTCACAAATAATTTTGTTAGTTCTTAGGAATGGAAGTAAACCTTATTACTTTTGTGTTTTGAGGCTTTAAACGTGGGAAAAGTTCCGATCAAGGCAAAAGCCTTTTTAAAACAGTGTTGTTATTTTCCCCTTCAAATCTTCATCTTCTTCTTTCGGCTGCTCCCGTTAAGGGTCGCCACAGCGGATCGTCTGCCTCCATCTCACCCTATCCCTGGCATTCTCGTCCCTCACACCAACCCTCTGTATGTCCTCCTTCACTACATCCATCAATCTTCTCTGTGGTCTTCCTCTTCACCTCCTGCCTGGCAGCTCCATCTTCAACATCCTTTGTCCAATATATCCACTATCTCTCGTCTGAACATGTCCAAACCATCTCAGCCTTGCCTCTCTGACTTTGTCTCCAAACTTCTCAACATGAGCTGTCCCGCTGATGTACTCATTTCTAATCCTGTCCATCCTGGTCACTCCCAGTGAAAATCTCAATATCTTCAGTTCTGCCACCTCCAGCTCTGCTTCCTGTCTTTTTGTCAGTGCCACCGTCTCCAAACCATACATCATAGCAGGTCTCACTACCATCTTGAAAACCTTCTCTTTTACTCTTGCTGCTATCCTTCTGTCACAAAGCATCTTGCTGCTATCCTTCTGTCACCTTCAAATATTACAACTTATTAAATGAATGACACTAACTGACTCAGTGAGCATTTTCAACATGTAAAATTTGTTTGCTATGACTCATGTCGCATTAGCAGCCATCAAGACACGCTCAATCCCCAGGAACAAAAAAATTTTCTCCAATAATTTTAACAAAATGTTCCTAACCTTGAAGTTTTAAAATCCTGTGCCAAATGTCACAAGTCTGCCGTGAATCACACGGCCAGAACTGAAAGGATTATTTTCTCAGTGGCATGAAAATTATGTATAATTGATTTTGCATCTCTTTGTAGCAGCTGAACAACAGGAAGCTCACCAGTTCTTTCAGTAGTGAAGTTGGGCTCATTTACTGGAAACATTTTCTGAGCTCAAGATTGGATTTTTTTTTTGTGATCCTTCGTCCAAACATTTAGCTCCACTTCTGGTCTTAAATGAGGCAAGCACAAAAGGTCCTTTGAGGTTCATCTTCACATGTTGCGAATACAGATGTCCCGTCAACTTAATCTAAACATAAAGAGGAAAACACTGGATGACAGAGATTGAAACTCCAGATAAGTGCAGGCTGATTGACCCATTTCTTCTGTTCACCTGGGGCCTTTTGTTAACACATGAGCTGTCCTGCAAACCCTGAAGAGATAGAAGATAAAACTGGCTTGATCTCAACAACGAGGCTGGGGCTAGATCATCAGATGTACAAAACAGGAGCATTTTTCATGCCCATTTGGATTCAGTTGTAAATCCAATGCTTTTACGCTGAACATAATTTTTTATACCCTCATGCCTCTCACTAAGCACACGAAGAGCAGCAATAATGGCACTACAAGCACTATGAGTCACGTCATCTGCATCCACTGTTCCCCTCTGTCCCATAAATACTGACTGGACTGAAATAGAAGGCAAGTCTGGGAATGTTTTGCAACAGTAGTCCACGAGCTTAAACCACATTTAATTGTTTCCCTGTCCATCAAAAGTTTTCATAAATAAACCATGAGAACTCTTCAGTAGGCAAATTTCTCAATAATCACATGATGCATACAAAACAGATGATCAACAATGAGGCTTTCCCATCCTCCACAGCTCACACAGCCACCCCTGTTGTTCTGATATTTGTTTTTCTGTGACTACTTTTATTCCTATCTCCTTTTTCTATTCCTTTTGATGTCTGTCATAATCGACTGTTGTTTTCTTTTCTTTTTCTTCCTATTGAAATGCTAAGGAGCTAATTGCCGGGGGAATGTTGTGAAAGCAATAACAAAGCCAGTGGTAAATGAGAGTGTCTAGAGGGCCGGGGACTCCTGTGGAGCTCTTACCTTAAAATGCCTTCCCTTTTCCTCATGGTCAGCTAATTGGTGGTTAGAGTGCCAAATACGTGCAAATTAAATGATAAGTAATTATGTTTACAGAGTGTCATCATACAAAAGAATAATGGGGCCAGTACACAGCACAGGTTTCCAGAGTGTAAAGGAATGTGTCTGAGCTCTTTTCAGAAAGGAATCCTTTAAGTCTGAAAAAAAATAACCTAATGATGTTATCAGGGCTTGAAGGCAACATTTTTAAATAGAAGGCCCGCATTACAAATGGGCCACTTGAACTTTAAAAGAAATAGGGGTTTCGTTGGCAAGGAGGGTCCCAAGAAAAAAAGATGCCAAGAAATTGCATCATGAGGACAGGATATTTTATGTCACCTTTGCTGAACTGATTTTGAATAGTTGCATTTGGTTAGCACTGTTGCCTTATAGTAAGAGGGTTCTTGTTCAAACCTGGCTAGGGCGCTTCTGTGTGGAGTTTCTTTCTGTGCTTACCTGGGTTTCCTGCAAAAGCTCTGCTTTATTCTGCAGAAAACATGCTGAATTAACGCTGCCCATCTTAAGCCCATGTGACAGTTTTGTAAAAGAGATTCTTAATCAATTCAATTCCGTTTTATTTATAGACAAAAGTTGCCTCAAGGTACTTTACACTGCAAAAGAAAAACCTAACGATCAGATGATCCCATATCAGAAAGAACTTGGTGACAGTGAGAAGGAAGAACTCTCTTTTAACAGGAAAAGATTTCTGGCAGAACCAGGCTCGGGGGGGGGGCATCTGCTTCAACCAGTTGGGGGTGAGGGAAAACAGAGGAGAGAAAAGGAGAGCACATAGAGACAAGCACAAACACACACACTGTGAGAGAAAGAAGACAAAATGTAATGACATGCAGGAGTGACATATAAATGCACAGGGGGTGAAAAGAGGTGGGTGGAAAAGAAATGCTCAGTGCATAATGAGAAGTCCTCCAGTAGCCAAAGCCTATTGTAGCATAACTAAGGGATGGTTCAGGGTCACCTAATAAAGCCTCAAATTTCAGCTTTATCCAAAAGGAAAGTTTTATAACTCATTTTAAAATTAGAGAGGGTGTCTGTCTCCTGAATCCAAGATGGGACCTGATTCCTCTGCCTTCCATTCTCCTTTGAGAAACTCTAGGGACCACAAGTAGACCTGCACTCTGAGAGCGAAGTGTTCTACTGGGATATTATCATGCTATGAAGCCTTTAAGATAGAGTGGAGACTGATTATTCAGGATTTTGTAAACGAGAAGATGGGTTTGAAATTCAATTCCAGATTCAACAGGGAGCCACTGAAGCCAATCTAGAAGAAAGAGTTTCACTCCCTGCTCAAACAAAGGAAACTAACAGCCATATCAATGCCATATTTTCATACAAGTTGAATAACAGATTGATGATATACACTATTTGATGAGTTATCCTTTTTTTAACATCTGTGACAGTGTTATCACATTTTCAGGTTGTCAGTTCCATTCACATGAACACAATATCTGTTAAAGGCCTTGAGAGAATTCCTTCAAATTTGACAACATTCACCTGTGATGTTTTCACTCATAAACTTGTTAATCTCATGAACGCAAAGTCAGGACATTCTTTGGGGTTCTTTTCTCTCCTTTAGGGGCATTCTCACACACTGGAAATATTTCATCTGGTTTAAGTGAGTAGCTGAGTAGTTGAGTAGAGAATGCAGGAGGCAGGACACATGACACCAACTCACTTACTATAAATTCTTGAAACAATGAGTTGTTTTATCCACTCATGGGCTCAGGTGGGCATCATTTGGACTTCATGCTACAGGTTAAAAACCATTTAATATCCTATCTGAGAGAGTCAGACATCTGGATTCTCATATATAACTCCGCTAGGTGATGTAGAAGAAAGTTCGCGGTGCACGTGTGAAAATGGCTTTGGACACAAAGGCAAACTGATTAGACCAAAGTGACCTTGTTATTTTGACCACGAGTCAGTAATTCATAAATACTGGGAGAAAACTTTTCACAAATGTCAGACTGGATGAAATGATAAAGCGGTTACATTTAATATCCAAAAGTTCAGCTTCACTGTTACATCAAACTGTTATGCAAAAAACACGTTTGGCCATTTTTCTGGTTCTGGCTGTGCCTGCATGAGTTCTCTCAGGGTATTCTGGCTTCCTCCCACAGTCCAAAGACATGCATGTTGGGTTAATTGGTTATTCTAAATTGGTCTTCCATGTGAATGTGAGTGTGAATGGTGGTCATTCCCTCTGTTCTAGCCCTGTAATAGACTGGTGACCTGTCCAGGGTGTGCTCTGCCTCTTGCCAGATGACAGCTGGGATAGGCTCCGGCCCCCCTGTAGCCCTGAATTGGACACATGATAATGTTATTGAATAAATGGAATAAAATCAGTGGCAGGATGATTAAGTTGACTGTCCAATGCCTAGGTAAATTTTCTGATAAGTAAATTTCTGCTTTCCTTAGTGAGTTCCTAAATTTCTTATGTTACCATATTTAAAAGTTCTAAAGATTAGAATAGCCTTCATATACAGTCATGTGAAAAAAGTTTTCACAGGTATATGAATGTGGTATATAAACATTACTGGCTACTGTAATACACAGGTTGTTGTGTACGGCTGTCAACTGAACGATTTGTTTAAAAAAATTTAAAGATGCATGCTCACCCAAGCAGATCATCTGCCTCGCTCACGTCCTCTTCCCTCACACCAACCCTCTGCATGTCCTCCTTCACTACATCCATCAATCTTCTCTGTGGTCTTCCTCTTCACCTCCTGCCTGGCAGCTCCATCTTCCACATCCCTCCTCTGAGCATGTCCAAACCATCTCAGCCTTGCCTCTCTGACTTTGTCTCCAAACTTCTCAACATGAGCTGTCCCTCTGATGTACTCATTTCTAATCCTGTCCATTCAAGTGAAAATCTCAACATCTTTAGTTCTGCCACCTCCAGCTTCGCCTCCTGTTTTTTTTGGTCAGTGCTACCGTCTCCAAACCATACATCATAGCAGGTCTCACTACCGTCTTGTAAATCTTCCCTTTCACTCTTGCTGCTATCCTTCTTTCATA
>VUQH01090352.1:0-72566 GCA_015106775.1 Etroplus canarensis | reverse complement strand
TATGCATGCATCTGAATATGTGCAGCTGTATGCCAAAGTGATGCAAATGCATAGCCTACCTGTACTGGTGTTTTGGACATGAGATGCAGTGTAGTTTTTATGTTTATATCTCTGAAAAACACCAAGACTGATATTTCAGTCTCTACTGTAATAACATGAAAGACCATTTAGTGAACCTGGGAGGGCTTTGTGAGAAAGGTAAGGAGAGCTGCTCCATGTCCCTTTGCCAGACATTTTGATGGGAGTTTAAAAAGCAGCAACTCACCAAACAAGATGAGCCAAGAGGTAGGAGACAAAGTAAAAGGGCAGTGGAGTTTGATGAGAGAGTCTGATTGCCATTCTGTCTGACATGCAGCCTAAATGAGCTAAGAGAGCAAAGAGGGACTGTTTGATTTCAGCATGCACACAAACACAAAGTAGGGGCACTCAAGTGTCTGGCTTTTAGGTGTTTTGCAATATTAAATTGATTTTTTTAGCTTTCTACTTAGATTTGAAAGCTTGTAAGAACCAAATGTAAATTCAGTTTCTTTCTTACATTTCATATCTTGCTTTGGCAAATATGAAGAAGCAAGAGGAAAGGTAAACAGAGGAGAAAAGAGTGAGTTGTGAAGATAAAGGAGGGCAGGAGAGACATGGAACAAGAGCAGCAGATTGGGGAAGTGGCAGCAGTACTATAACTTCACTGAGTTTACCCCCAAGGTAGTCTTCTCGCTTGTCATCAGGGAACTGACTTTTCTGATGTCCCGTATCTGACCAGACTTCCACAAGTGGGGTAAATAAAGAATGACAAGCCCCCCCGAGGCAGATTTCACTCCTCTTCACCTCTCTAGTGCAGACATGGTGTGCAACAACAATAAAGCTTTAACTAAATATCAACCCATTTCAAATCTACTTTGCTTAATGAAAATACGCCATATTTTTGCAGCTAATTTTTGTCCTCTGCAGTTTATTGTGTGGTAACCCGAGTAGGTAAATAACACACTTTACAAAAACAGACATGCACGCAGCTCCTTCCCCTCTGAAACACACAAACATGCATTTAGTTCTCTCTTGTGTGGTCACAGGGACCTGAAGAGAGCACATGCAAACACATAGGAGGACCTCACATAGAGCCTGCAACACTTTCCTCCCAACAGATTCCTGATTTTTAACCACTGAAACCTCAGTGCAGTCTAATGTGTGTTTGTGCTTGTTTTAAAGAGCAATTACGTATAGAAAGGCATTATGTTTAGTGCTGTTTTCTTTATTGGGAATATAGAGGAGCATAGAGGAAAAAAAGGGGGCAAACTGAAGTAGTCATCTGATGAATCACACGCTGTTGGCTGGGCACTTAAATGGAATTCTGAAAACAGGGTGTACCAAAGTGAATTGCTTGATTCCAGCCAATCAATCAATACAATCACAAATAAGCATATGAATTTAAGAAAGAGAGGGAAACCAGGATGAAAGCAGGGAGAGACAGAAGAAGAGTGAATTATAGACAAAGTTAAATCGTTGACTCGAGAGAACTGAACTTGCAGATATAAAAACTGAAATGAAATGCATTTCTTTTGGTGTCCTCAATGTGACAGCCTCAAAATGTGACTACAAAATAAGGATTTAGATGATGTTTCATTACTGGGATACAAGCTGTCAATTTTACCACAAAGCAACAATCTAAAAGAGAGATCTTTCTGAATACAGACCCGTCCAACACCAGCAGTAGCTCTTCCAGGTGCCAGACTGTACGTCTAAAGGCTCCGCTCGGCCTCCACTCCCATTCCTTTCCTTCTATAGCTCCAGGACGGTCAGGGACAAGCTGGAGATCAATAGCTTGTGTTTGCCCATAGCAGTCCCATTCCTCAGCCGGGACACTGATGCTAACTATCAATAGCAATAAGGGGCTGTCTGAGACACAGTTAACTGCTGGCCAACCAACACAGCTGTCTGGCGGCAGTTGATAAACATCTTGTGCCCAGAGTCGCTGCAAATAAACCACTTGATATGTTTCAACTTTGTGGGTGTATTTACTGTAAGAACGTGTGTGTGTGTGTGTTTTTTGTTTGTTTTTTGTTTGTTTTTTTTTTTACGTGGCGTGTCTGCTGGCTCGGTGGTTACCTGCACGTTGCTTTGTTGCGTGGTTACACTACCCGCCCGGCTTGCTTTGTGGCTGTGACACAGACATTGCATGTGTATATTCTGTACATTCTGTGTTTACGAGCGTGTGAAGTAATGTAGGGATAAGTCGATGTGTAATTTTTAGTTTTGCTTCCAGGTTCTTAAGAATACATAAACACTCAACTTTCGGGGGGTGATGTCTGTAATTTCTTCAAGATGTTTAGAGTGTTTGGTTCCTCTGTAACTTCCAGCCTTAGTGATGTGTGTCAGTGTAATCCGGCTCCATTCTGTGAAACATCTAGCCATCTAAGCATCCCTTTTTGTCCAAATATCATTTGTCAATGTCATATGAAAGCACAGTGTGTTTTTCAAGAAATACGAAGGAGCTAAAATGGGAGTTTTGGTGGTCGTCCAGTACCACCATGTTTGTCGTTAATGCAACTCAAGCGAGCATGTTTAATCAGATACAATCAAGTAAATTTGTATGATAACAATTGAAGGATTGAAGGATTGCATCACTCTGACTGAGTGTATCTATTTTAAAAAAAAATGGGTGCACAATAATTAGAAACAGGCATAAAGTTAATAAACTTACTGAACTAAAGCTGAAGGTTCATTTTAGTCAATTACTCTCTATATTAGATATGTGTCTATTTAAAAATTGACTTATAGATAATCAGGTAATAATCAGTTAAATCTGAAACTAAAGAAAGTATATTTTGAATTTGTTTTTGTTTCACACATCTAAAAGGGTAATTAATACTATTGTTAATACAAGAATGCCATAAGTTATATTATCAGCTTTTATTATAGTAAAATTGTATTTGTTGTAAATTGTTTTCATATATTTTACAAAAGTATGCCAGTGTTTCCAAACTATCCAAAAGGATGCAAATGTAGTTTTGTGTTTGAGTGCATCCTGCCTGTGGTGTCTGATAACCGCTTACACCATTCAGGAGGACACTGAAGCCTGGACTCTCTCAGTGATAACTGGGAAGTTGAGGCTCTTTGTCAGGGATCCATTGGCACACATCTCCTAACATTTGTACACTTGTACCTGAGCAGCTAGAGCTTACACACAATCACCCAGAGTGGGCAGTGTGTGTGTGTGTGTGTCTGTGCGTGCGTGTGTGTGTGTGTGTGTGTTGGTGTCATGGATGGCTGTACCAGTGGCACATGCAAACTAACATTCACACACACACACACGCGCGCGCGCGCACACCCAGTGTGGACATGCATGGTATGTGTGATGGACCAGTGACCTCCAGCACCTCTGCAACACCCCTGAAAGTTTGCTTGTTTTCCCTCAAACAAGACCAGATTGAAAGGGGTTGTCTGTAACTGCAACTGAGATAATGTAAAAACAAACACGGCCCATTGATATCGGGTGATGCTGCAAGAAGTTGTCAGGGGACACAATGGGGGGAGACAATCTGTGGGACAAGTGGTGGCAGGGCTGCTGGAGGACAATAGAAAGGGTTTGATCTCTTAATTAATGGAGGCTAGTGTGTGCTGCTGCAGGTACTGAATTTTAATGCAGCCGATTTTTCAGTGGGATTCCTTAGGTGGCAAAACAGAACGCTAAATGCTGCATTCTGATTGCCTGGCAGACAAACTAATTTCACTCCATACTTCAAATAAATGCACTGATAGTTTCTGTCCCATCTTATGTCTTTAATGATCTTTATACAGCAAAGTCCTATGGCCTGATTTAATATAGGCATGATTTAAAATGAAGACAAGAAAGTAACAGCTTCAGTCATTTTCAGTACAGTAGGTATATTTTTTCTTATAACTTACTGAGGATGGGCACTTTAAAAAAAGCTGTGCAGCCCTATTAAGAGTCACACAATGGACAAAGTGTGACCTGATAGAAGGAAAATGTGGACTTATTGCTTTATAATCCTGTTGAAAGACATCAACTCGCTATTACTAAGGCCATGGTGTTGATATTTAAATTTGGGAATGTGGGGGATCATGGGAGGCATCAAAAAATATAATAGAAGAGAGAATCTGAAACTTTTTGGATTTTTTTTTTATTTTTAACACAGGGTTTTAAATTTTACCCTTAACTCCTGATATGTGGATGAAACCCATCAGTCTTGTGAATCAGTAACTGCACTCCTCTTCATACATACTGAAGTCATGAGACTCTGCTTTCTTGTAAACCTTAAGTTGTGCCCATTCTCTCCTCTTGCCACTTGTGCGACTGTTATCACAAACACACACACACACATACACGTGCAGCTGACCTAGATGAAGGCCTAATCCAGCTAGTTGTAATTCTTTAGGCATCGCGTCGAGCAGGGAGCAGGACCGTGAATAGAAACCCACCACGTGTTGAATACGCCGAAAAAAGGGGGCTTTCTAGTTAGAAATGCACAGTGTGAGGATCACTAACAACTCACTGGTAGATTCCCCGGTTTAACTATCGCATTATGCGCTCAGACGTGCAGTGTTCCTGAGCTACATGATCAATCACGACGTGTCAGTGATAATAGTGAATGATGACACCCGGGACAGACCTTCTGTGATGTGGTGCGCACGGCATTGATTGCGCATCACAGATGAACGCGCACTTTTTATGCGCCAAAGGCTTCTGTCTCTTTTCTTAGAAAACTGTATTTTTTTTTAACAAAAGCAGTGAAGAAACTGTTGCTTGATGCGCCTATTTAAAAAAAAAAACAAAAAACAGTTATTACATCGACCCTGAGCAAAATCTTTTAATTTAAAATAAAAATACACATTAATATTTTTATTTTGAAATACTTATTATTGATGTGATAAATCTTTATGTTAGAGTTGAATGGCTCTTTCTTCCTCTGGATATTAAAAATGATATTTCATGATCTACAGGAAATACAAACATCTAAAAAAACAAATCTTTTAAGTCGCAGTGTGAAACTTTTTCAGGCGCTGGCACCGAGTTATGCCTGTTGGGTCCCCCAAATGTGTCCGCCTGTGTCATTCAGCCCACGACTGTTAACACTGTATCCTCAACCGTCCCGAGTGAATCCCATTTAAAACGTCTCCTGCTCGGCTGGGTTGCAAATCACCCTGTTTACAATCTCACACCAACACTCACATCAATTAACTGGCCATTGATTTTTCCGCCCGGGACATTACAATATTGCAGACCCCTTTTTCCTCTCCTAGCAATTTCAAGTTTGATGCATATAATTGCACGGGCTTTTTAAGGGCACACACACACACACACACACACACCTACATGCACGTTTCCCCCTACTAATGATCTTTGCTGTTTGATTATTGTTAGTCACAGCTTACATTTCGATTTGGTCCCCAGGTTTTCTTTCTTTTTTTTGGGACATTAACTTTTGAAATCGAACTTTTTTTGTATGTTCATATTTTAAAAAATGAAATGCTTAATTGTTTGGTATAACGCATTGATAAAGCAGATCACCCAGGGCCATCAGAAGTATCTGATTTTCCCCCTGCTCTTTCCTTTTTTTCATGAATAAGTAAATAGTAAGGCTAGTCGAAACTAAAAGATAGCTGACACAAGAGAGGACCAGATCCATCTAGCCTGCAGCTGCTCTTTAAATATTCAGTGAAAAATAATGGCATCCGAGGCATCACCTATAGTAACATTATTATCTTCATTTCTCAAAATCAGCCTGACTGAGAGCTTCGTTTATCTTTTTCAGGTAATAAATCTACTCGACTCAGCGCTCACAAGACGCTCCTGTGGGATCTCTTGCACTCTTAAACATCCCAACTGAAGGCGCACTGTTACTGGTGCATTAATAATAATAATAATAATAATAATAATAATAATAATAATAATAATAATAATAATAATAATAATCAATTGTGCGGCGTGCGCTGGGTGTATACTTTATGCCGCACACAAGCTTAATTAAGACGTTGTTTTATTTGCTTTGTAGTTATCAGTCGAATTATTCTGGCCAGTTATCACTCTGTTAAAAACATTTATCATCTGGATCAATTAAAACATATCAACAGGCCAAACATTTAACTGTTCATAAGGATGTCATGCAGTCATTCATACCGACTTTACAACATAAAACCCCACTGGATGGTGCATATATAAAGACAAGTTTTTCTCCAATAGTTAAATGCATGCTGTGAAATGTAGATAAGTCCACGTGACATGGTTATGAAGCAAGCGTTCGCTCAAAAAAAAAAAAAGAGTGTTGTGGGAAGAATGTAAAAGCTTTATTTATCCCCATTCAGATGAACAGACTTCTGTCTCTCCGCTCTTTGCCAGTGATCAGCCCGGCGCGCACAAACCGTGTGGCTCCGCTGTGCGCAATCAGAGAGGCAGAGAGAGGCAGGGAGACGGAGAGAGGGGAGGGGTGGGTGGAGGGAGGAAGAGGGAGGTGGAGGTGAATGGTAGCGTGACTGAATAGCCCGGTGACCAATCAGATCCTCGATGGGCCGGGCTCCACATTTGTCCCGCTGCCGCACGGGCCCTCAAAGTTTGTTTATTCGCGGAACGCAGTGTGTGATGAAAACGTGTAAGTAACTAACCCCTCTTTCCACTAATAATAATCAAATCAAACTGATTGGGACGTCGGATCACACGGTGGACTTTTGGGAACACGCAACGGTGCCATTTACGCACGGAACATGCTGGTGCGACGCTGCGTTCTGGCGCACCGGGAGCTTCGCTTCAAACTCTTCAGAGAGTAGGTGTCGGTGTGCAACGCAACAACAGCTGAATTACAGCGATCTTGATGCAAGAGTGGAGGACGGACTACCGAGTTGCAGTGAAAATAAAGTTGGTTGGAGATCGCTGAGGTTTGAGTTGCGAGCGTCCCATCAATCTACACCAACAGGGGGGGAAAAAAAAGAAAATAAACTATGAGCTTTGCTTGATCAGCGTGAAAGACTGAACGATACTGTCGCAGGCATGGACTCGAGACGCTGACATTCCCCTGTAGTAGTCAAGATAAGCCTTGACTTGGCTAACAGAAGGGGTTAAACCGTATCTAAAGGGAGTTTGGAAAACCCAGCCTTTCTTCCCCATACGGATCAACTCATTGGGTGGGAGCTGAGAGAGAGACAAGAGTCCCCAGCAAATCAGGAGCTAATTGATTAAAGAGACTTCATTTGAATAGGAGGGGGGCTGGCAAGGTGCCAATCGCCTTTCAAAGAACCCCCCGTATGATTAATCACAGAGCATTATTGATAATCATAACGGGGCACATGCGCGGTGGATGGGCTCGTTTTACGTAATTTTTTAGAAGGTTTTGTAGTCATTTTTTTTTATTCTTTGCCTGCTGATGTGCCAGCCAGCATGTCGCGGAGGAAACAAGCGAAGCCTCAACACTTCCAATCCGACCCTCATCTGCCTTTATCGGAGCACAATGGTGAGTCCCGAGTAACCTATCGCTCCTTTTACGCAAACACTGCGAATTTCTTCATTCTTTTAGTGGGTGTTTTATTGCGTCTGCGGTCAAATCTGACCGCTAAAGTTAAGACTTTGAATTGGGGATTTTTGTCTTTAGTTTTTGTTTGTTTCTTTGTGAATTCTCGCGACTTCGTGAGGCAAGCGTGTTTGACTTTTAACAAAAGTCAGTCAGTACCCCGAATTTCCACAAATCCCCTTCCTCCTTCTCCTCCTCCCCGCTTATTCCAGTCTGAATTTAGAATAAGTTCATTTTTACGCGCTGAATGCTCCGTTATCTGTCCCACCAACCCGGCTGTTACAGGTTTGGATAAGAACATATGAACCTTGCATTTTCTGCGGGTTTGCGGTCCACGTGTGTTAAAAGTTTCACAAGTTTTTAGTCTTAACTTGAGCGCGTTTAAAAATTAATTCTTAACTTGAGCGCGTTTCAGATGAATAAATAATCGGTCCTCTCGGACGCTTCCCTGCGTTCCTCGGTCGATCCACCCTGTCGCCCCTGCCGGGACTCCCAACTTTTCCTGGTCCCGGACCCTGAAATATCCTCTTCCGTGTGCTTCAGCCCTGCGCTGTAAACTCCTCCAGTGTTTTTTTCTGTATTATGAACATCTGTATCAGCAGCCCAAGTCATGGCTTGTTACATTTTTTAAGCTATAAGTGAGATAAAAGAAGGGCAAACTGCTCCAAAGTGCGTTCACGAGCAAACACCTTCCCCAGCTCCTCTTCAGTTTACTCAAATCAAAAATAGAAGTTTAGCCTCAAGCCATACCGAGACTCCTACACACAAACACATCCGATTTTTTTTATTTATTACAAATTAAAACCATAGTTTCGTGGGCCAAAGTCCACATGGATGAAATGGGCTTCTTAATTTTAACTTGTGTGCCTTTATCCTCTTGCTTTGAAAAAAAATATTCCTGCAAGAATGTTTTGTTTGTAACGTTGTGCCCAAAAAAATGTGAAATGAATTGTACAAAGTGGCATTCAGCAAGCCAGGACTCTTCAGGAGCCCTCAGAGTTTCAGAGGCCAACACAAGCCTGAAAAGTTATATTAATTAAAAAAATCTTTAAGTTTTTGCAGAAAAGACGATACTCAACGCAAGCTAGAAACTTTAATAAAGCTGCAGTTTGATATCTGTGTGGGATGACGCGAAATAACGCTTGGATTTCGTTACAACACGTAGCAGTGTGTATTTTTGTTGCCCGACTTTTCTATCATAGATTCATGAAAAGTAAAATAAAATCTCTTTAAATTTTACATCATTTCAAGAAATGTTCTTTAAAGACGAGAAACCTTAACTTTGTTCTTCCCTGCAGAGGGATCGAATTTTGCCGCTCAACTTTTATACTTTCTTAAATTTAAAAAAGGCATTAATTGAAAAATAAGCGAATAAAATGGACCCATAAATGTAATGCATGGGAATAAAATTTTCTAAGTAGCACACTATGTTTAGTACAACCTGAAAAGCATGTGCTGCCTATTTAAAATAATAATTTCTTTCAGGAGAGAATCACGCATAGAAATGGCCTTTCACGTGATTTTAGGAAGTTGATGATTGATGCAAAACCTAGTTTATTCCTGTCTGCCATTTTTTCTAGATTTTCTCTTAAATCTAATAAAGAGGAGTCAGGGAAAGTCACTTGTTTCACCAACCATGGCAGGCTGCAGAATGCAAAATTTCCTACTTGTGTCCATGTCTATGCCACATGTTAAAATGGTTGCAGGTCTCTTGTGTGTGTGTGTAGCTATAAGTGTACGGCTGTGTTGTCTTTAAGTTTGGGATTATTTTGCTGAGGCAGCAGTCATAATAAGTGAGCTGTGTGTCTTTTCTAGAGAGTTCTGGTAGCCGGAAGTGAAACAGAAAGTCATTGTGTTTTTAGCTGAATATCAGTGATGCTAAGGGCTGTAGTTACTGGGAGGTCGGAGTGAGAGCCACAGAGGGTGGGATGTTGAGCTGTTTTAACCTTTGCCAGTGTCCCTCTGTTTGGAGGTGATCAGAGTTCAGGGCTCACTGTGTTCCTCTCTGCCTCGCCATTGACCCTGCTGATCGGAGCTGCAGGCGGCCCAGCAAGGCCTCGGCTTTTTATTTAAGTGTGTGTTTGACTGTGGGGCCTTATCGATGTTGTGACCATCCCCTTATGCCCTATCAGAGTGGCCCCCCTAGAGGAGAGATTGGCAGGGCAGCCCCCTTCGCACTGTTTTTTTCCTGCAAACACAGAGTGCCTTGCTTGTCATTTTGCCAGTGTTTATGTGGTGTGAGTCTAGGTGTAGCCTGAAGAACTTGCTTTGCCTTTTTCCCTCCCCTTAAGCTTTAACCATGTCACCGGGGCAGAGCTTCTGAGATTTGAGTCTTGTCCTGGACCACGGAAGCTTTAGTGGAACCCCATCTAGTGTTCAGTGGGATGAGTCCTGAGGGCTGGAGAAGATGTGAGCAGAAACCCTCCTGAAGTTACAAGTGTCAAGAGGCTCACAGAGGCCCCCTGCGAAAAAATAATGTAGGATCTCTCAAAGCTCTCCATCAACTTTTTTGACTAATCCTCACTTTCTTGTCTCTCATATTCAGACTTGGTCAATCCTTTCGAGGCTCTGTCCTCTTGCTGCCTGCTTAACGCCCTGTAGCCCTGCTCACTGCTTTACATTGTGCTTTTGATAGACATTTTACAAAGTTTACAGAGTCTTTCTTCATACCAGCTTGACTTTATCTTAATTTTAATTCGAAGGTAATCCTTGCTATTTTGGGAATTAAGCCTAATGCTAGCATCTGCGCTGTTTGCTGCTAGTCTTATGTGGACAGTGGATTTGTGGCGATGCATCGATTCAGTTGTGATTCTGTTTTGGTCATCATGTAAAGCAAGACGTATTATTCTAGAGTTTAAAAAGAAAATATGTAGCTGTGTAAACACTGAAGTTGTTGATGAAACTATTCTTGTGTTTTGTATCTGTAGGCATTTTATCTTTTCCTTCCCTCAAACTTGTGATAAAGTTGGGAAGACAAGTCCATTCCTGCATTACAATTTGATGAAAAGTCTTTGCTACAGTTTGTTAATAACATTGACATGTGCAATTTTTGGGAAAGATCATCTGTCTTCGCTGTCTTTTTTCCTGCAATTTTAGATTCTTTTGATAGTTATATTTTTGGAACGTTTTTGTCATTATTATTGCATGTGTTTATTAAATATAAAATAATTTAAAATTGTAGGATTTTTGAAAATGCAGTGTTTTAATCATTATTTAAAAAAACACTTAGTATGCAAGTAAATTAAATAGTGAATTAATTAAATTTCACTATTGTTGTGCTTTTCTGGCTATACTTGAGCTTGCACACACGCACACATCTAAGTGCAAACACAGAATTTATTTTATGAACAACAGTGCATCTTCCAGAAGTGAGACAAAAGTTTTTCTTTTTATATATTCTTCTATTTTCATTCCACTCATTGTCATGTGATTTGATTTTCTTCACACTAATTTGTGTACAGTTAGCCTTGAGAAAAGAGAAAAGGTGTTTCTTTAATCCTCACATTTCTCACACTATGAATCAAACGCATTTTTTCAAAATTAACGCTTGGGGTGTAGGTAGGTGGGTGGGTGAAAGAGGGGGATTTAACATGAAAAGTTATCATTAAAGTTGAGTCTTCCCTGTTTGCATGGTTTGGTGGTGTGAGGGCCGGGGTTTACTGTCATGGCAACTTTGCGTTATCTGATGTCTCTGAGCGGAGAAACATTGAGGGAGATAATCCCTGAATTAAACAGGATCTGCTTTGAGTCGACTGAGATGAGCAGGGCCAGGCTGTGCCGACGATCCCCGCCGCTCCCATGCTGCGTGAACAATGGGAAGGCATCCTGTCTCTCTGTGGGGCAGGGCTGCACTTCTCTGGGTTTCATTTGCAAATGAATTCTTGGCCCTGATGAAAGTGTTCAGGGGCCAGAGGCACAATGAAAGGGATTCATAGAGAAATGCAATTTGTAAATCAACTTGTATTTTAAATAGTGAGATTTTAGTGTGACAAAGAGGGAAATGAATAAGGAAAGTCTGGAACACAGCAGTGGCTCTGGGGGCAGGGTGTCGTCTTGTCTTTTCATTCTCTGACTCTTGTTTATTAAAACGGAAAATTTAAAAACCTGTTTCAGAGCGCATGTGAATGGTGGTCATTTCTGTAGAATTTTTGTCTTAGTAACAACAGAAGTTGCTGTGTCTGTTTTGCTTGTTCTGTGAGCTGGTGTGTCCAGTTTCTTAGTTTTGGCAAGTTTGTGATGCAGGCATTCTGATGTACCACCCTACTCTAGTTTTCACCAAGCTATTTCTTTCATTTATGTACCTATTGTCTTTTTCCTGTGTTTATTTCCCCCCCCAACCAACGACTGGCTTTTCTTCGAGTTGTTTTGAGTTCTAAGTTTGTTCTCAATAACAAACAAAGTCGTAATAATAATAATATATATTTTTATTTTTTTAATAGACAAGAGATGTATTACCTATGTATTAGGTATCAAATTAATAAACGTTTACCTTGAACTTCTTTAATTTTTTCTTCTTTGTTTTGCTTTCATGTGTTTAGTGTGTATGTAGAAGTCGTGGTGCCACAGGCTCTGTTGTTCTTGTCTCCCTGTGATTGCAGGCTGAGTGGATACAAATTAGTTTAGTGACATAGATAACCTGTCCAAGATGCCTGTAGTTGGTTGAAAATGAGCAAAGTTGACAGCAAATTGAAAGTCTAATAAGTCCTTCAAATGCTTGATTTGCGCTGAGTGGACAAGTAGACTTTGAAGGGCATGGAATATAGGAAATCAATGCTTTTCTATGAAATTTCATTAAGCCGCAACGTCCTGACTTCACTCTATTCTATATTTTGATGGATTATCTGGAGAAAATGATTACCTTTGGTTGGCCTGATGAAACCCAGATGTACGTCTTCAAAGATCACTTTTAACCAATATTTGAGTAGTTCCCATTGATTTTGTATCCCGTCTTATCATGTTTCTGAGGCCACTGCATTGAATAAGGCCTTTTCTCATTTCTATTGGCTTATTGTTGCTTTTTGATTGTTGTTCTTGCGAACACATGAAAAAGATAAGTGTAAAACTGATTAACTTAAGATTAACAACAGTGGAATTCGAGAAGACAAAGCTGCTTCTTCAGCTGCAAAACATTTTTAATCACTAATCCTCTGTTTCCTCTTTTTCAGGGGACACGGAACTTTGCTCCGAGGACCCCCCCTGCAAGGAGTCAGACGCCCATGTCTGTAGCAGATGTTGTGCTGAGTTCTTTGAATTATCAGATCTCGAGGAACACCAGAAGAATTGCACTAAGAATCAGTTAGTTCTGATAGTGAATGAAAATCCTGCCTCCCCTGCCGGAACTTTCTCGCCTGGGTCTCCTCCCCATAATCCCGATGACCAGATGAATGACACAGCTAATAACACTGATCAAACAGAGGGCAGTGACCTTTTGGAGCCTAACACTCTTGAAAAAGACGAATCCATGGATGTGGATGTTTCAGGAATGAGCAGCGGTCATGAAGAGGAAGGCAGTCATACAGAAACAGGAAGCCCCATTAATACAGTCAGCAGCCATGCTGACAGGGGCACGTCTGGCCCTGCAGTAGGTACTTCAGCTATCTCTGCCTCACTACCTCAGCTCAGTAATCTAACTGAACTGGGGAACTTCTCCATGATCAACAGCAATGTTATAATTGAAAATCTACAGAGCACCAAAGTGGCTGTGGCCCAATTTTCCCAAGAAGCTCGTTCAACTGGGGGGCCGAGGGTGGCAGTGCCAGCCCTAATGGAGCAGCTTTTAGCCCTACAACAACAACAGATCCACCAGCTGCAGCTTATTGAACAGATTCGTCATCAGATACTGTTACTGGCTTCCCAATCACCAGAAATGCAGGTACCCCCAGCTTCTGCTCCAGGCACAATGGGGCCAGCTGCCAGCCCACTGACCACACTCAGCTCACATCTCTCACAACAGCTGGCTGCAGCCGCAGGCCTAGCACAGAACCTGGCTAGTCAGTCGGCCAGTATTAGCAGCCTAAAGCAGCTGGCTGCAGCAGCACAGCTACCTCAGTCCAACCCAAGCAGCAGTGAGACATCTCAGAGCATTACCACACTGGGGCCATCAACAGTCAATCCCCAACCCTCTGACAAGAGGCCCACTCATATGAGCAGCCTTCACTCTCAACTAAGCAGCTCCTCACTAACAAAGTCATCAACGCCAGCATTTGGAATAGGTAGCTTGTTAAGCTCTGCCGTGAATCCCCTTCTACCTCAGCCTCCACCTGGAAACCCCATGTTCTCCAACCCTCTGCCTAATGTTGGCACCACCGTAGAAGACCTCAACTCTTTAGCAACTTTGGCCCAGCAGAGAAAAGGCAAGCCTCCAAATGTCACTTCCTTTGAGCATAAGAGCAGCTCTGATGACGCTTTCTTCAAACATAAGTGCAGGTTTTGTGGCAAGGTATTTGGAAGTGACAGTGCCTTGCAAATCCACCTGCGCTCTCACACAGGTGAGAGACCATACAAGTGTAATATTTGTGGCAACCGGTTCTCCACCCGTGGTAACCTGAAGGTACATTTTCAGCGTCATAAAGAAAAATATCCACACATCCAGATGAACCCCTACCCTGTTCCTGAGCATTTAGACAACATACCAACAAGCACCGGCATTCCATACGGCATGTCTATGCCCCCTGAGAAACCTGTGACCAGCTGGCTTGACAGTAAACCTGTTCTGCCTACTCTGACATCATCAGTCGGCATGCTGCTACCACCAACCATGCCGAGCCTGCCACATTTCATCAAAAAAGAAGATCATTCAATAGCCATAACTAGCCCTTCTGTTACTGCAAAGAGTGACTCAGGTGCCGCTGAGCCTTCAGCTAAAAGTAGTGATGGTGTGTCTGAAGAGGGTGAAGGTGCAACATTGCCTACCTCAAATGGAAAAACTGAAGAAGGCAGCCAGTCTTCAGGCTTCATGACAAATGTGAGCTCTGTTTCAGAGAGTGCGGCCGAGTATACAACATCTAACAGCCCACCCATGATGACCAATCCACTCATGCCCCTTATGTCTGATCAGTTCAAGGCTAAGTTCCCCTTTGGAGGAATACTGGATCCTCTCCAGGGGTCAGAGACATCCAAGCTACAACAGCTCGTGGAAAACATTGATAGAAAGGTGACAGACCCAAATGAATGTGTCATCTGCCATCGGGTGCTGAGCTGCCAAAGTGCTCTGAAAATGCACTATCGCACTCACACTGGGGAGCGGCCTTTCAAGTGTAAAATCTGTGGCAGAGCATTTACCACCAAGGGAAATCTTAAAACACACTACAGTGTTCATAGAGCCATGCCTCCTCTTAGAGTTCAACACTCCTGCCCCATTTGTCAGAAGAAGTTCACAAATGCTGTGGTTCTACAGCAACATATCCGTATGCACATGGGTGGACAGATCCCCAACACCCCTCTACCAGAGAGCTATCCAGAGTCCATGGCCTCTGACACTGGCTCATTTGAGGAGAGAAACTTTGATGATCTTGACAACTTCTCTGATGACAACATTGAAGGAATGGAAGAGAACCCAGATAGCAGTGTACCAGACACACCCAGATCAGCTGATGCTTCACATGACAGTCTATGTAACTCCCCAGTTCCTACTGAAATGGCTACCCAGGAGGGTCAAGAGAAGAGTGGTCAAGAAAATAATAATGAAATGCAGGAGCACAATGTGAGCCAAATGAAGGTTACTGCAAATGGCTTAGTCGAAGGGGATTGTCTCACCAATGACTCCTCATCTATAGGAGGAGATGTTGAAAGCCAAAGCGCCGGGAGTCCAGCTGTGTCAGAATCTACCTCCTCCATGCAGGCGCCATCCCCCACTAGCATGCAGCCACAACAGCGCAAATCCCCCAGCCTTGAAGAAAGGCACCAGAGGGCCTTATCCTTGGACCACACCAATGCAAGCCTCTTGCACTCACACCCCTCCAACCTTGGAGCCCTGGACTTGACATCTGTCAATCCCTCAAAAGACCCTCTGGGCATGATTTTCCCCTTCCGTGAGCGTAGCACCATCAAGAATACATCCTGTGACATCTGTGGGAAAACCTTTGCTTGTCAGAGTGCCTTGGACATTCACTATCGAAGCCATACCAAAGAAAGACCATTTATTTGCACGGCTTGTAACAGGGGTTTCTCCACCAAGGGCAATCTCAAGCAGCACATGCTAACACATCAAATGCGAGACCTGCCCTCACAGCTCTTTGAGCCATCAAATACCAGCCTGTCCTCCAGCCCAACCCCTTCCCTTCTCTCTGTTGGCTCTCTCAGTAAACCAGAAGTCAATGGTTTCCTTCATAGTCCCCACCCAGAAAGCAAGGATGTACCCCCTGGCTTGGTCACATCATCTGCTTCCACTTCCCCAGTGCTTTCCACTGCTCCGCCACGCAGAACTCCCAAGCAACACTTCTGTCACACCTGCGGGAAGTGTTTCTCCTCAGCCAGCGCTCTACAGATCCACGAGAGAACCCATACAGGGGAGAAACCCTTTGCCTGCAGCATCTGTGGCAGAGCGTTTACCACCAAAGGAAACCTCAAGGTAAATGTCGAAATACCCAGCACACTATTGGTCTCTTAAAAGTATGTGCGTGAGAATGTTGTTAAAAAATGAGTCTCAGGGCTACTATTTAGTTTTATACGGCATGTCAGTGTGTACTGGGCATCAAGATGTGGTAATGTGGTATAATTATCGAAAGGAATGACTCTTAGAAGAAAAAAAGTGGAAAGGCTGAATCATGCAAGTAATATAATTATTGGGGAAAAATTCCAGAATGTGATCAGCTAAGACTGATTCGGCATTAATTATCAGAGGTAATCACTGTGAGCTATGTCAGTCTGTATTTTTCCATAATGGATCTGAAAAAAATGTCACAGGCCTAAATCATCAAGAAAAGGATCTGCTTAATGATCTTTGGGATCTTGGGTAAATTATGTCAATTATTTCTGAATGGCTCAGTCCTTAATGCCTAGAAAGGAATTTAGGTTAACATGTTTTTGTTTTTTTTTTAAATTTCTCAAAGCTGCAGTAAATCAAGCTTAAGCTTTTGGAGGTTACCGATCTTATGAATGTAAAAAAAATGCCTCTTTACTTTTTTTGCAAACTATTGTACATAAAAAGCATTAAAATGGACTTTTGAATGGATCTTTCAAAGATTTTGAAAGAGAAAAAAAAGGTTATATTTCTCTTAGAAAGGCTGCAGGCAGAGGTGAAATGTCACGTGTAATACTGGCTGGAGCAATGAAACTGGACAGTGTAATTTTAGCCCCAGCCCTGTGGTCCCCTTGTGAGATGAGCAAATTAAAGTTCAGATTAAACAGCATGTATCAGTCTTGCCAAAAGATGTTTACACAGTGTTTGTACCTCTCACAGCAAAGGCAGTTAACTGGTCTGTTGCACTCAGGGTGTGAAGCTATTTTAATTCACACTCAAGCATTATTATTATTTTTTCCATTGCATCATCTCATGTGCAGTTCTTGTGGCCAAGTTTGTAAACTTCACTAATTTTCATCCCTCTCATTGCTCTGTCTCTCTCCTCCCTTCCTTTTATTCTCCTCCCTCTCCATCTGTGTAGGTTCACATGGGCACGCACATGTGGAACAGCGCTCCTGCTAGACGTGGCCGCAGGCTCTCCGTAGATGGCCCAATGGCTTTCCTGGGCACCAACCCAGTCAAGTTTCCCGAGATCTTCCAGAAGGACATGGCATCAAGGGCAAGCAATGGAGACCCAGCCAGTTTCTGGAACCAGTATGCTGCAGCCTTCTCCAATGGTCTCGCAATGAAGACAAATGAAATCTCTGTCATCCAGAATGGAGGCATCCCACCCATGTCAGGTGGTGTGGGAAATGGGGGCAGCTCTCCCATAGGGGGCCTGACAGGCAGCCTAGATAAACTACACAGCACAGAGCCCAATGCTGCCCTGGCTGGTCTGGAGAAAATGGCCAACACAGAGAATGGGGCCCACTTCCGGTTCACACGCTTCATGGAGGACAATAAAGAAATTGCCACCAATTAGAGTGTATATCCTCAGCTGGGCACAGATACGTGAAGATGCCTAAAGGCATACTGTACACATATGTAGACACACAGAGGAAGAGAACAAGACAGGGACAAAATCAACTGAACTGCTTTGCTCGCCATTGAATCTTTACGAACATGAGTGTGAAGACGAGTTGCTTTTTTTGTACAATGTACATGTTATAGTTTTAAGGAGCTTATTTATTAGTGATTATAACCTTGCTTGAAACCAAGTGGAAGCATTAACAGTTAGGTTTTTGTTTATTTTAAAGCCAGAATGGGTGCTTTAAAAATGTGCTTTTGAAATTTAGTATATCTGGTTAGATAACCTTACCTTGGCATTAAGTTATTTTCTGTCTGTAGTAGCTAAAATTGAACTGTCTATGTTCATGTGATGCATTAGCCCTGTAATAAACAAACAGACTTGCTGTAAATAATGTACACTGATCTTCTGTAGATGGTCTAACATCTGTGTTTTCATGAACTCCCTCCCTTCATCGAGACAAAACAATGAAATTCAGGCAAGGGACTAAAGGATGTGGTAGTTCCTTTCTTTCCAATTGTTATTTACCTTTATCTTATTTAAGGAAGACAAAACATTGAAGTTTGCTACATTTCAAGGGTTTATTTAGTGTTAATTTGTTTTGCTGTTACAGTCTCTATGTATTGTACTTTCTACTTTTTGTTTACTTCCATATTTTTGTTTTTCTTCGATCTTCTGTTGCTCGTATTTTGATGTTTTGGTTTTTGAGAGCAAGACAAAGAGAGGAACATCCGGTCTGAACTATGTCCTGGTTTTTGGAAGTGAGATAGCTAATCAAATTAGAAGGATTCTCCTTTAGTTTCTGAGCTGGATTTCCACATTGCTGCTATGTCCCAGCATCCTCACTGACATCAAGTGCAAAGTTGTGTGTTGAAGCTTCTGTAAATATGTTCAGATGTGGAAATACAAAACTCCCTTGCAAGAAAATGTACATAAAGCTCTCACAAGAAGTCCATGCGGCCAGGGGACAAAATGATAGTGTTTTTATAAGTATAAATATATATTGGGTTTGACAACCTTCGGACTGTTACATGCACTTTCTTGGAAAGTTGGAAGATCTTTATGGGTCCAGTTTCTCTACACTTTAATACCTACTAACAACTAAGATACTGTAATTCTTTACTCTAATAATCAAATACATCAGTTTTCCAAAAGAAGCAATGTGTGTTTGTGTGATTTCATTTCCTCTTCAATAAAAAAAACTATTTTAAAATTACTAACAGCTATTTTTAAACATAAGACACTGAAAATCATGAAGGGCAGAAATAAAAAACAAATACTGTATCTTCTGTTTTCCTTTAAAGCATTTGTGTTACTGTGCAGCCTCAATAACTCTTCAGTTAGTGTGAACAAACTGCAGAAGCAGAAAGGGGGGCTTGGATGCGGATGATGTGAGTTTTCCTGCTCTTTAATTTAAAAATGATTACAGTTTTAACATCACAATTTCTGTTGCCAGTTCTCTGAAACTTCAGTGAATGACTGTTCCACAGAATCGGGTTAATTCAATGTTAATTTTCGCGGGAGGGAAAAAAGACCCCCCTTCTGGAATTTATTTACAAATGCATGAAGATTATTTAAAAAAAAAAAAAAAAGAATAAAAAAGCGTGTCTCGCCGGGTAAAAGAGATTATGTCTGGTGTAGCTGAGTAGGAACGCTTCAGCACTGGCGTGGTTAAGGTGTGCGATGTGCAGCCCGCATTTAGTGTCTTTGGAGTTTCTTTTTTTCTTCTCCCCTTATTCTTCTTCAAGTGGAAATAAAAGTTGCATTAAGAGGGCAGCGATCTAATTAAGTGTCTTCCAAATGAAGTTGTCAAAACGATCGCCGGGTTATCCAGATGAAGTCGACGGCTTTAAAGGGCGTTTGCGTTGCTTTTTTTAAATTTTATTCAAAGTGAAATTTTTCCCCTTTTGTATTTCAACAGCTGCATTTAATTTAACACATCGTTGCACATCCTGCAATGCAGGATCTGCTCATTTCTGTCCAGCATCCTCGGCGCACTCCCCTCCTCTTCACAAAGCCGAAATCCCCAATATTTACGTTTTAGATTTCGAGACGTGGAAGCTAAATGATCCTTGCCCACAGTGCCTGTTTTCTTTTTAAGAGTCACATCTGTTCCCCCGAGCTCTGTTTGTGCAATAAATCGGCTTCCTGAGAGATTCCTTCAAAGGACAAAAAGAAAAATAAAACAATCCCACATGACAAATACTTCGTTTGTAAGTGCTATTTTAAATATGATTTTTATAGAAAAGCCATTATTATTATTATTATTATTATTATTAGTGTTAGTGTTAATCTCATTCATTCAATTCATTAAGAAAATTATACAATGACAAAATTAAAGATGTGTTGCAGAATTATTTCAATCCTTAGCAGAATTAACTGAATATAAAATATTGAAAAAAAATAATAAGTAAAACTAGATAAATAAAAGCCTGATGAGTCATTTGTTTTTTTCATGTGGACTGCTGACAGGTGGACCGCACTAATATACAGAGGTAAATACATGCTTTATCTCTGTGTGAGTCACCCCACCACTAAGCATGGACTAGGCTCTTGCTTCTCGGCTCCTTGCTTAAGTATCGATTGAGCTGTGCAGTATTACAGAAACACTTGAATCTCAGGTGGCAGGAATGTGTACAATTGATCTCTTCCACTGTGGCTCCCAGCGGTGGCTTTTTGCTCCACAACACACAGCACCACAGGAAGAGCCAGGCGAACACACTGAAACACAATCGCTACAGACTATGAGGGGCTGTCCCAGTCTGCCCTGCTCACTGTCACAATTTACTGTGAGCCTAGTCAACTGCTCTGCAGCTACGCTGAGGCTGTGCTTTCAGGGTACGCAGATGATTTTATATTAAAAACACACATTTTAAGAAATAGAGAAACACACGGCTCCATACCTGGATTTATTTTTGAACTCCTCTTTAATGTTTTTTTTTTTTTTTTAGTATCACAAATTTGCTCTTTTTCCTTATTCAAGCTAAATGGCTTGATGGCCTTTAGCTGCAGAATCTGGAGGGATGGGAGCCATCAGCAAAGAAACATTACTCTCTTTAGCTGTAAGCCACTCCTGTCCATTTACTGTACTGTTGAAGGTTCATTACAGGGTTGGCCTTAAGTAAAGGCTGTGTACACAGCTGCCACACTGCAAAAATAAAATCACTTGTTTTCGGGTGGTGTCAGAAATTTCTTCATACTGTTTTATTTATTTTTTTGTAATTCTTGTTGTGTGCAGTTAAAGAAGCTAAGTGCCATTGTGGAAATTAATTTAATTTAAACAGGAACATGTATATATTTCATAATACATAATGCAAGAAAAACTGGGTGTAAAATATAATTAGCTACTCTTAACTGAATTTGTCAAGAGCAAATGGCTTCCATAACTGATGACTTCTTTAGGTGCTGAAATGTATGTTCACTGTAATCCATCAGGAGAAAAAGCAAGGTGAAAGTGTCAGAATGAAAAAACAAGCAATTCCTCTTTTACACTTAATGTGTAGTTGCAGTAAAATGTGTTTAATATCTGTTGTGTGTCTTTACTTGTACCCTCAACCGTCCTTCAGTCTGCAGGTCAGGCTGAGATGAAGGTGCACGGAGGCGATCTTGGGAAGCTGGAGCCCCCTCCCACACCTTTTGCCTTGTGCTGTCAGCCTTGTTGAGTCGATACAAACCGTAGCCTGGGGCCCAGCCTGGACTCCCCACTGAGGTTCTGGCCTACTGCTGGGAGATCAAAGACCCACTGAGAACAATAGCAAGGCCACCTTGGTTCACTTTCCCTGGATGCACCGCCACACCTGCCCACGCTGTCACTCAGGTGATGGACCTGCTCAAAGGCCTACCTTCTGTAATGACATACTGCTATGCTGACTTACAAATATTCATTTCAAAATAAAAAAAACCCATCTTTATAGAAATCTAAATCATTAATAAGTCGTATGTCATCAACTGTTTAATGTGCTTCTGTTTGTCTGCCTAATTTTCCTTAATATGGCCTGAAACTGTGTTTTTCTGTATGTTGGTATGTTTGTAAATGTCTACTTTGTTTTGTCATTTTCCTCCAGCTGTTCCAAGCTGCTTTTATCTTCACGTGGTTCTCATCATACTTCCTGTGGAAAATGGAGGCTGTCTGCAGCATGTACGCAGCTGTTTGGAAGACCTCCGCATTGAAGGTACAAACATGGAGCAAAAATGTTTTAGGTCTGTATACTCTATATAGCTACAGCTATTGGAGAGAAGCAATCAAGGTGTTTCAGTAAAAATCTCTGTCTGCCAACACTTTTGCTTCTTCCTGTATGTAAGTTCTACTTAGGACTTATGAGGGTTTGGCGTTTTCTTTTGCATGGTTTATTTTTATAGCGCAGCAATCTGGAGACTTTCCAAATGTCAAGGTCATTTATCTTGCAGTTCATCCGCTCCTTGCCTTTTGTGTGGTGAGAAAGAGAGGCACAGGCCCATATTGCATTTCATGACCTATTGTGTCAAAGGAGTGCCCAGACAAACAGGTGGGAGCTCTTCGTGGACCAGTCTCACCAAACTTGAGGCTCCCTGGGCCATTCTTTAATAAGGCAATCATGCTTGCAGAACGGCCACAGTACTCTGTTTCCATCGTCGTCAGATGGGAACCTTCAGGGATGCTAATGAACATACAGTGAGGGTTTGTCTCACGCACAGTGCTCCTGCTATCTGCGTCTTCCAGTTTATCATCACCACTAAAATTGCAAGGCTGTTTTACTGGGCTTTTACCACAGTGGAGACATTTAGGGCATTGTGATGCTAATTCCTTAAAATGTGATGTGCGGGGTTTGTTCTTTCAGGTCAGGGTAGGTTTATGAGACTGGGTCTTTTGACAGAATACAAGCACCTTTTTTGTTATCACAGAAAAACCTGCAGTCATGGGTTGTTCTCCTTTTCCCTAAAGGCAAATTTAATTTAATGCACATTTCCATTTTAAGATGAATCACATGTTTTCTTATTTTGTACAGTAGAATGAAGACAGATCGTCTTTCTTTGGTTTTAAAGAACAGCTTCAAGATTAAGTAGGCTGATTGTGGCCCTTTCACCATCAGAATTACGGCTGGTAACCCAACCCAGGCCTGTCTGCTCTGGGGCTTAAACACACTCACAGTTGGGGACACTCTCTGCTAATGTCATCTCAGAGATTCAGTTTCCTCATCACAATCTTACCTCGAGTCCCACAACCTCTGACACATATTCTAATCTTTCTCACAGTGTGAAAACATGCTGGAGAGATATTCTACAAGTTATTGATATTGAGAAGTTGTCAGGATGAGATGTCAGAGGGACTAGGAAGAAGCCCTTCAGCTGCTTGTCAGGTGTGTTGGATTCTATAGGTGCGCTGGAGTGATGTCTTGAGTTTATTGAATTTGTCATTTTCGGCCTGGGAGTGAGAAGGCCACCTGTGTGCTGCCGTAAGCCCCCATGCCTGGACCACCACCTGCATCACGGATGACAGCTGATGTGCAGGGACAACCCTGAAGCAATTTTTTTTTTTTTGGAAAGCAGTCCATCAGTCTATGTGTACATTATTCATCAGCTGAAAAGCTGATAGGATATTTACTCTGTCAATTTTCTCATAAAAGGTGCCTTGGGCACAAAAAAGTCACCAGGGGTTACAGCAGGAAAGAAGTAGCTATTTCAGAGGCACTTTCAGTGTTCTGCCAGTCTCAAATTCAAGACTGTTTTAGTTGTAAATACTGACCACCCACATCAATGCTAGATCAAAGCACAGGACTGCAACAGTGGCTGAATATTCAGTGACATTACTCGTGTGTGATAGATTCTTTTACTCAGTTGCTGGCCATGGGAAAATGAGGAAAGTCTGATAGAGATTTTGCTCTGTTTTACTGTCCTTAATGGGATTTGGAGCTGCTGTATAGTGTAACTACTGGGACAGGAACTGTGAAATGTGTAATCTAATGTAAGATAAGAAATGCATTAGGTCATGGCAATTCCCACAACGTTCTATTTGGTACAGAAATGTATGTGTGTGTGTGTGTGTGTGTGCACGTCTGTGTGCACGGGAGGGTGCGTAACTCAATTGCACCACTAGAGTTAGATGTTTGACTCCCACTGGGGCCTGCAGCACTAAAAATGAATCACTCATTAGATTAAAGCATTCGTTAAATGACATATGTTATGATTGTGTGTGTGTGTGTGTGTGTGTGTGTGTGTGTGTGTGTGTGTGTTTTCTATTGTCCCCTCGTGTGGATCTTTTTGCATACATGGCTTCCTCATGCTCAGTTAAGTCTGTGCCACCTGTGATTAATAAGAAATATCCCAGATCCAGCAGGTTAATGTTTAATCAATCAACTGGGAAAGAAGCATCTAAATGGCCTAGTTTATTTTTAACCACTGCATCACATTAAGAGCACCAAGGTTTAACACAGTCTAAACTCTTTTTTTTTTGCTTTCAGTCAATGTTTATCAATTCCTGGTTGAGAATATTTTACACCAGGCTGATGTGCTTTTTGTCAACTCTGGGAAAAATAAAAAAGGTTTCAGATATCAAGAACATATTGTTTTGAAATTAAAGGACAGAATGGAGCTATTTTAAAGGCTAAAATATCACAGAACAAGGTCCACATGTACAGTAAGCGATGGTGTAAAATTCCAGCTCATATGTTTTGTGGTGATAGTGGGTATATTATGAATCATCCACTCCGTGCAAGGACTATTTCATACTTGTAATATCTATAACACAGTGTTTACTGTTCACTGTGAGCTGCTACTGTGTGACTTGGCTGAAGCACCTGCGCTATGAAATCAACACCCCACTCAGCAGTAATGCTCTCTGAGGCTTGGCCAGTTTACTAAATAATCGATCCACATAAAAGCAGCAGATAAAATTGACAGACCCTCATATACTTAATTATTGCAGCTATTTGACCAAATAGCATTTTTCAGGATGCTGTGTGTCACAGGCCATCAATATTCCTTTAATCGCTGTTAGTTATTGCCCTACTTTGTTAGTGCTGTAGATGGCCAGTCTCCAGTGGTCAGTTTGGCCCAGGGCAGCAAGGGAATGAGATGCTAAATGGTTGCGCAAACAATTTGATTATGCTGTTTAATTCCCGTCATATAGATCTGCTGGGCCTGCTGATGCACTCATTTCTGCGAGGCTATGCAGCAGAGTGCTGACCTGCCCGCGTAACACCACCTGGCCTGAAAGAACCGGTTTTTCCTCTATGGCTTCTGGATCAATAGTGCCTGCTCTGTGGGTATGGACCGGTGTCTTGCAGGTTTCACCTCTTAACACTTACCTTTCAGTTCTTGTAAGTAAGGCCCTGCTCAACCAGTCTAAGAGACGAAATGTTGAAATTTCTCACATGTTGAGCTGGTAGCCTCAGTCCTTACCTAGCTGAACTAAGGTGCTGTAATACAAGGAGAGCTGAGGGTTAAGTCTCCTCGTTGAAACAGACCACCTCAGCCAAGTGAAAAATGAGAAATGAGCAGGGCAAGCTCTCAGACTCAGTTGCCCAGTTCCCAAAATTAACATTTCAATATAAAACCAATAATAACGCATTGTGTCTGGCATGAATGAGAGCTGCTGCAAAGGGAAGGCGATACCTCCTGTTCCTGTGTCAATGAAAAAGCTCCTTCATCTTCTGCTAAAGGGCCCACACAGTCTGAGGTCAGCCAGTCAGCCTTGGTTACACTGCACAGGCATGCCTGGGAGGACGGCTCGAGCTTCCCGGTGCCTTTACAAAAACCAGGAACTACGAACACACACACATCCACACAGACACAGAAACACTCATGTCATGCTCTGCATGAAGTTGATGGCTCTTAAGCTTTGCCAAGTACTACTTAGCACGTTGAAAGGAAAGGACACTTTGTGTTCTTTAAAATGAGTTTTAGAAGGTAACTGCAATATCAGATGACCATTTCCACATCGGCAGCATATCATGATTTAAAACATAATACTTTGATGTGGATGAATAATCTCTATGTGCACTTTCCAGTTGTCTTCTACTAGTCTGTTAGTGCTGCAATCATACAGTTAAGACACCTTGTCTGCAAGATGTTCACTCAAAAAAATGCCTTACATCTTGGGTGCTCATGCTGTAGGTCCCCTTTCATGTCAGACTGCCTGATATGCTCATTGACAGGAGATCCCGGGCACTCAGAGGAGGCCACAAATGAGCACACTGTGTCAGGGGTTTTAGGCATCTTGGCTTTTGAGAACTGGATTTGGAGCCAGGCTCTATGGCTCTGCCAAGAAGGTGTCAGAACAGACCTCTGCTGCATGCTCCCCTCCATCAGAGAGCAGATTACTCTTCTGGGAGGTGAGGCAGAGGGAAACAGGGCAATTCCAAGAGAGCCCTGCTGGTGTTCCCACTGAGACTGAAGGAGCAGAAGAACTGATATGCTAGCTGTCTGCTCCAAGTGATGCATTTGTAGGGGTATGAGTGATACCCTGCATGTACTGCACTGTCTGCAGACAGGAGTACAGTCTGGGTGGTAATGTACCATAGGTGATGTTTCACGGTTCCCCGGTAGCATTCTGGGTTTTTTGCTCTCGACATATAGGCTAGGAGAAGCACCATCATTGAAGTTTCAAAAGTGCACATTCTACACTTTCAAAGAGGAAGCTTATGCAGTGTTATAAATCATTTGGAAAAAATCTAAATGTATTATTTTTAAATGATTCAATATGTTAGCATTCATCAGTACTTTGTAATTTACTATGTAACTGAAGCAGCTCTGAATAACGCTAAAATGCCTGCAGAAAGAAAGAAACAAACCTGTCTGAAGGCCTGTCTGTTTATTTGTGTTTTTTACATAAACATAGTAAAATGCTTAAAAAGTGAATAAAAGTTATCCAAAGAGAAAAAAGAACATAAATATTTGTTTAAGGTAAATACATCAATATTTTGGTAGTGAGCTGAGCTTTGCTGGTAAGCAAAATTGTTACCTTTGGATAGAGCAAGGCTTACCTCTTCCAATTATTTCCATCTTTATGCCAGGCTAAGCTAACTCGAGTTTGGCTGGAGATTCATGCTTGTCGTCTAACTCTGCACAAAATCATGGGCATTTCCCAAAATTTCAGTGTCATTCTTTTAATTGCTTTAAGAAGTTCAGCAGAGTTTATTTTACAAACATGGTTTGTTAAGCGAGAGTCTATCCTAGCTGACATGGGGCCGGAGGTGGGGTGAACCCTGAAGAGTTTGCCAGCCTATCAGAGGGCTAACACAGAGAGACAGACAGCTGCTCACACTCGCACCTATAGCCAATTTAGAATCACCAATTAACCCAACACGCATGTCTTTAGATTATAAGAGGAAGCCAAGGAGAACATACAAACTCCACTCAGAATGGCCCCAGTAGACCTGTCGATTCAATTTCCCCTCGGGGATTACTAAAGTGTTCTAATTCTGATTCAAACCCAGGATGTTCGTGCAAACCGCTGCACTACTGTGCTACTCAGGACTTTATTGAATCAGTGGAGCAAAATTTTTATTTGATTTTTTTTTTATAACGCCATAAAAAGGTTTCACTATGAAATGGCATGTCATGAATATAATGATCAGCCCCCCCACTATAATTCTAATGTAAACATATTGAATTTTCATAATTTACATTGGTTTAGAACTGAAAATATATGGAGACAACATATAGCCATTCTGCTTGTTCAGGTGTAAAAGTGTATGAAAGTGTCGAGCAAACATAAAAACAAACTTCCATTATTGAACGTTTTTGTTAAATGGCCAAGAAAGCGTCTTTTGGCAGGCAGCGATGACATCAGTGCTCCCAGTGAAGAGGCCAGCTCCACTAATAAGGCACTGTTGGGATTGCTGCCCGCTTAGGTTGTCAATGAGTCTGTCTTGATCTGAGGATTAGGCCAGTCGTTCCAATTACAGGCTGGTGCCTTGAGGTTTGTCAGGCATTGACACAGACGCCCGTCGATGGCCCTGGTGCATATTCCAGGACCCCGCTGAGTGACAGGCGCCAGTGCGCCAAGAGACTATGACGCACAATAGGTGTGTGTACATGATATGTATAGTGTGTGCACGTGTGTCCACAGCTTTCATCGCTTATTCATGTCATAACTCTGCTGTAAATGAAGCCTTCATATTATACTAGAATCAGAATATTTTATTAATGCTAGGGTGGAGGGATTTTTTTTAATGAAGATAAAGTAGTCTGTTAGTGTATAATGTCTTATTTCCACAGTGAAGATATTGACTCTTGATGACAGTCATCTTACTTATATAGGAAGAATACTTGGATAAGACTGGTGATGCATCAGATAGCTGTCATGTAAACTCCTCCATGTATCTCAGCAACTTGTTTGTTACAAAGTGTGAATAATTTATTGCAACAATGGAAAAAAAAAAAGGACACACATTTATTACTTTTCATGTAATACTCCATATTAACCAACAGACAGTCAGGTACCTTACAGTAGCAAATTTGCTAAAAGTAAAATTAAATCTCCACCAACACATGAACTGTTGTCATCCATCTATGATGCAGTGTGATTATTTTGTGATCACAAAAATGGTGGTATTGTTGTTGGAGGTGGTGGTGTTTCCTTCAACTTGCCTCATGTGTATTCACATGCAAGTTGTAATCTGTAATCTCCAACATCAGAATTTTTAACCGAAGTTCACAAAGAAGTATGTGAGCGAGAATTGCCACAACTACAAGAAGGAAAATAGTTTAACATTTAGTCAAGAAAAGAATATCTTTATTTTTCTATGAAACACTCAGTCAGTGTGCTTGCTAAACATGAGCAAACCTCACACTGCACTGATTAGACCAAGGCCAAAACTTGATATATTTACTGTGGAGGTTTTCCCTCTAGGTGACTTAGAAATATGGTTTTATGCCTACGCTTGACTTCTCATCTGAAGAAACAGGGATAGTGTAAAACCATCAGACAACAGTAACAACATTTCCATGTTGAACAAGTCGCCTGGAGGTTTTTCGTCAATGTTGTCTCATGGTTTGAAAAGTAGTTTGAAAAAGAAAGTTGAACCGACGTCACAACGCAACCTACACATGGGAGGGTTGTAGCTTTTCAATGCTACCTCTGTGTCATTGTTAGACTCTCTAGCAAGAGAAAGTTTGTGTTCCAGAATTGCTTCTCTTTATCAATTAGAATAAAGGCAAATAAAGAAAACATTCTCGATAGAAAAAATGAAAAAAAAGAAAAAACAGGTCACAGTAGTGTGTCAAACTCATGACCTTCTGCCACTGTAAAGCTTTTCTCATCCTACTGAGCGATTTCATTTCTCACCTTAAATTATAGCATCTTAGACTTATAACACTGACATCAGGGACAAATAAGCAGTGATTCTAACAGTCCAACATAAGTTCACAATGCAACAACAGGAATTTAGATGTTCATAACCATACATTTCTTAAAAGTGGTATTTGTTTAAAAAGCCTGGTTGCTGTAAGAGTATTCTGTGTAATTTGAGTAGATGTTGTGTGGACAAATGTTCACAGCCATGCACTAACCAGATTGAGAATGTACCTTTCGGCTGCTCCCTTGTATTCTCCACCAAGGGATCGCCACAACGGATTAATCCACATTGGTAATTTGGCAGAGGCCCTTTCCTAACACAACACTTTCATGGTGAGAGGAGCTTGTGTCCCCACCTGGAATCGGACTGATTGTCATTATTTTTAAAATACAAAGAAAGCTGTATTTAATTCCTTTATTGCAATAATCTGATTTCTATTTCTTACTCCGTAAGAGCCAGTGTGACCCGACCTCTTTTTCTTGGTTGAAACGTCAGCATCTGACTTTCTGAAGCTCAGTTTCTGCAGCCATGCAACGGCTAGTTTTAACTCGGTAGGCAACGCGATGGTTTCAACCATGTTTGCTGGGTATGCTCTCTAAGTACAGGCATGTATATAAATGACTATATAGAAGTCCTGTTTTCACTGTTTGGCCATCACCATTATAGTTTTTGGATCCTGTAAGTGACCACATTTGGATGAGTGAGTGGAGTGCTAAGTTATTTAGCACAGGTCTTGTCTAACTTGGTTTGCAAGCTGTTCCCATGTATGTGCATTGTATTGATGCAGATCACAGACATGGATAGCCAACCTGCTAATACATACAACATACAAATACTGGATTTTCACTCACCAAAACTGGAACACAGATTTCTTGGGGGCTGTTAGTCCAATTAACCATGTTTTTCAGATAACTGCATTATCAGTCTTGTTTGTACCTTCCTGCCTGTCACTAATAATGCATTACTGTAAGCCTTAATACAGTTAAAAGAGATTAGTAAAACTAAATATAAGATAGAGGGAAGTTAGCGATAGAGACCATGCTGCAAGGTTTGTCATTTTAACTGAAGTCTGGGGAATGATTCACTTTTGAAGACAGCCTCAAGTGGTCATTTATGGAACTGCAGTTTTTGGTACTTCAGCATCAGCTTTATTTTTCAGCTGCAGAGGTTGCTGCTTGATGCTGCTGTGGTTCTCAGCTCTGAGTGAGTAGGGCTGGGCAGAGCAGCATTCAGCAACTTGACAAGGCTTGGCTGGACTCAGCCAACTCTCATCTGGTCATCTCTGCTAACTAAACCCCTTCCCCCTGCCCACAATCACACACACACATACATTCATACACACACACACACACACACACACACACACACACACACACACACATATATGCTTGTCGCCTGGGAGGCCAGCAGTGACTTTACACCCACAGAGGTGGGTCATGTGACACAGAGTGCTGTGTCCCACGTTTGATACTTAATATTCACCACCTGGTGTTATTTACATGCCATTAAATGAGAGATGGGTGCTGCCCTTGCTGACTCTATTTATCTGATTTAGATTTAATAATCAAAAATCCCCTTTGTGCGTCCAAAATTAAAAATCCAAATTCTCTCAGGTTACCCGAGAAGAAACAACAACTGTTTTTTAAATTTTATAACAAGTCTTCTCTCCATTTTTTTCTGGGTGTAATGTTATCCAGCAGACATGTTAGCAGGCTGTAATTAAATATGAATGCAGCGCTGTTGGTTGTCTGGCCACTTTGTTTGGTTCATTGCTGTCCTGGGGAGGAAAGCTCATCAAATCAGTTGTGTTTGTGTCATTCTACACCCCTGGAACACTCCATGACAGGGAATCTCGGTGGTCTTGTGTAAAAAGGCTGGGAATCACCTGCATTTAGAGTTAATCGATTTGAAATATCTCACAGGCTTTAATGAACGTAGGGCTGATGGAAAAAAAGACCCCCATACGCCCCTTTGTCCCCGCATTGCACAAAAAACATTTTCAAATTGCATGCTGGCGCAGATAATTCACTTATTCTGTGTAATTGGATGCTGACCAGGGTTAATATGTAGGGTGTCATTAAATGGAAATGTAGAGTTGTAAAGGGGTACTGTATGATACAGGGAGTCTTTTCTATAGAGCTGCCCAGATTGTGTGCTCCTTCTTCTAGCTGGCAGGGACCTTCTTTATTTGAGCCAACTCAAGCATGAATTCTGCGAAGGAAAGATCGGGGACAGTTATATTCACTTCTGTTTGTTGCCCAGTTGAATGAAATGACCTTTAAGATAAAGCGAATCTCTTGAGCAAGTCAGGTGAAGAAAAGGCCGCACAAATAGGGCAGATGTGGTGAAAGGAACTTTTTAAATTCAACAGTGAAGGAGGGCTGCTAGACATGGATAGTTAAAAGACTGTTGTTTGCTGGTAACCCTGCTCTGCCACCCTGACAATGCCACATGGGAGGAGGCACACACTGTGGGCGCTCCTTATTTTGATTCAAAGATTGAACGCCAGGGATTTTCTCTTTTTTTTCTCAATTTTATTTTTAGAGCAACTGTTAAGAAAAAGTCCTGTGATCCTCCAGAAAATAATTTTGGTGGGGGGGAAGGCAGCCGTGGAATAATACAGGGTAATCTAGAGACCAGTTAATTAAGTTGCTCCTCCATCCTCCATTCATGAGAACGGCCTGTAATTAGTCCTCCAAATGCAAAGGAATTTTTCTTCGGATGGGTCAATTTGAATTCCTCCTGACTCCGATGGAGAACGCCAAGCCTCTGTGGCTTCAGGAGAGGCCTGTAACCTGCATTCTCCTTGTGATAGCAATGCTGTAAAACTTAACCAAATGGTTAAATATGTCCTAAAGAAGAACCATTAAAAGCCAAAGAATGTGCAAGTACAGTCAGTAATAAAAACAACAAAATTAACGCTTTCGGGCGCAGCCTAGTTTTTGTTTTTCTTGGTAGTCTAGCGCTGACTGTGCTGTGCCACGACTCACCAGCTTTGCCACCTACAAAGAGAGCAGACTGTGTGCTGCCTTGGTACTTTTGGTGAGGAAGTTAATCATATACCTCAGAGTAGCGCGACACAAGAAAAGCAGTGTTTGTAAACCTGCCCCCACGGCTCTGCCCATAATTGGCTCTACAAGTGACTGCCTCGGCTTCCTGTCAGCATTATATCTGTGTTCACACCAGCCCAGCTGGTAAGACATTTGTTCCTTGAAAACATGGCTGCTGTTTTGATCTTTGGACTGTGAAAGCAAAGAAGCTCTCACAATGGTAGTAATGTGGGGAGGATTTTCCAGGCTGTGGAGGAAGCCAGGCAAAAATGTCCTGCTGCCTCAAGCTTGGAGTGAAAAACACTTTGTTGGCATGTTTTGGTCCTTTATGATATGTAATCATTGATTGTTCATCAATGAAAGTTCGATGTTCTGTCTATTCTTCAAGAAAACCAAAACAAAAAGAAACGTAGCTGAAATAGTTAAAAACAAAGCATTCACCTGAAGTCAAGTTAATTTATCCAGCACATTTAAGCACATCAAATGTTGACCAAAGTGCTGCACAACAATCAATAAAACAATTAAAACAACATTAAGACAACAAGACAGTAAGGGAACATGGTTAAAAGCAAGAATAAGACATAATTATAAATAATTAAGATAAAAACCAATAAACTTTCTTTAATAAAGTAACTTACTTTCCTCCAAAAGTGATGAGGGTAAAAGCATTTATTGTATGCCTGTTTCTTGTTGCAGTATCATTATTTATATTATATATTTCCAGGCTGTTATGAAAATATTATTGATACATGAATGTGTAAATAAAATTTTAATGTTGTAGCTGTTTGATGTGGACCTGCGTAATTTAATCTATGATTACACATCATGATTATGTATTTTTTTTAATTTCACAGTAACTAATTAATAAAGCTACGATATGATACAGTTACAATACATAGAAACACTAAAAGAAGTTAATAAAATACCATTCTTGCACTGATATTTTCCACCACTGCCAGATGTTAATTACAGTACTATTATTACTCTATCAACCATATTTAATCCATTCCTAATAGTAAACATGTAATTAAATGGTACATTTACTCAGCCATGTGTTTAAAATCCTGCGCTTTGAATCATTTTTTGAGCGAGCTTCAGCTGAACATTGCATCTCACTTTGAAACATACTTCAAACAGATCTTGTTTCAGCAAACTCTAAGAACAAAAAAAATGAGAGGAACAAAGAAAATGAGCTACCTGGTATCTTTGCACCATTTCTATGTGGCAGATTGTTACTAGGAGGCAGAAGGGATGCGGGAGTGGAACTTTATTGTGAAGTTGACACATGGCAGGAATCTGAGATTAAAATTGGAAATGTTAAAATACTGTTGGTGACACCTCGATGTGTCGAGGGTTGCGACTTCCTGTGCAGCTGTCAAGAAACACTTCCCCGCACCTCCCAAGCTGCTGCTGCTGCACTAGTATCCGCACCTCAGCTCTGCTAATAGAGCATGCAGGGAAATTGGGGGAATGGAGAACACTTGGAATATGCTTATAATTAATCACAGTAACCCTAAAATTAGAGGTTAATGATAAATTTGTAATAGTAACCATTTGTATAGTACAGTTTACTTTTTCAGAACACACGCACCATCTCTATGATTTCATGGCATACTTTGATTTGTCTCATTTTGTTAAAAAAATCATGCATGAAGAAATATTCACATGACAGCTGATGAATATTTTTTCTTTGATTGTTGATTAATACCGGATGCTTGAACCTTTAAACTTTGGATCATGTGTTTGTTCTCTTGACATGGTTCCTGATGGATATCTTAGCCAGGTACCAGGAAGAATAGCTCAAGTTGCAGCCACTCATCCGCATGTGTCTGTAGTGGTTGCCCTGAAAAATCTGTCAACTTCAGTTCTCACCGGATGCTTGTATGACTGAATATGACTTTCTCTGCCTGGTCCTCCCATTTATAGACATGCTAGATTTGTTTAGGATTTTTTGGAAAACCACACTCTGATGAGCATCCTGCCGGAGACGTTTAATTGTGGCTGCTCCATTTTGTGCACCAGCAGCTCTCTGCCTTTTTAAGACTTGTTTATTCAAGAGCGTCCACATGTTGATTGTAACTTTATTTTTCTCCTCCTTTGGCCAATGCTTCTCATGATATTATAGTCCTAGTTGAATGGGTGGAGATGGGTATCTTAGTGGATCTAATTCATTTTAAACATTTACTATAATTTATAGCATATGCTGCAAATGGTCATAAAGTGACTTTTATTCACCTCAAAACATCAAGCTGGCATATATATATATAATTTTACCAGTTAGTGTAGCAAATGTTCCTTTGATCTCTCTACTTTTCATACCTAGAGTTGGAGGTAGTAAAACCAAGAAATGAGCACAAACAATACTTTGCATGCTCGAAGAAACGCACACATAGCAGTTGGAGTGAAGCTAAAATATAGACACTGTGACTCCACACTGATGTCTCCTGTGAGCAGGCTTTTGTCTTTTTCTCTGCCAGTATGTGGTTGTAATTGAATTGTAAACAACACCCACCATGTTATTATTTACCGCCCTGTGCTGCTCAAACCACTCGACCAGCCACATCCACCAGAGCAAAGCTCTGAGTCACTTTGACGTGTTACCTAAAAGGCAGTGAAAACAATATATGGCCAGCTCATCCATAAGTCATGGCATTTGGCGCAGCACCGGTGCATCCAACAGAAAGGGGCTTTATGAATGGCACAAAGTCTGTGAATGATAACGGTCATTAATATGTCCATTGAGGGTCACCACATTCATGCCACATATCAAATCCCCTTTGAATGAGATCAGTTCCCTCCTGTCAGAGCCCATTAGATCCATCCCACAGCCCCAGTAGCCAGCTGACAGGGGAGAAACCCTAGCCCTGGCCTAGCACCATTAACATTAGAAAATGAGCAATCAGCTGGAATGAAGCGCAAGAGGAGGGGGCACATCTAAACCTTAGCAATGATACCCTGCAAATCCAACACAAAATGTGTGTCAAAGTGTCAAGAAGGCATGGTGTTAAACAAACAAATAAAATGCTTTGCCAACAGACAACAACATTTTTTTCTTATAAATTTCTAAACTTGAACTAAATACTTTTTTAAGTAGTTGTGTCTCCTTTAAAGGCTGCAGAACTCAACTATTTCCTCTCCAAAGAAAATGTTCCAGCTGCTCATAGAAAATTGTGTTGAACCTCTTTGACTTTGCGAAATAATTGAGTTAAAACACTCGATAAAACATTAATTAGCTTAGCAGTCTGGAGCAGATAACGTAGATAAAACCCTATGTAATTCATATTGATTAGAATATGCACATTGAGCGTAACCTCTTAAGACAAGTTTTCCTTATTAAATGGACACAAAGCCGAGGTCATTATTTGTACAAAGAAAGATCGCTTTAGATTTTATCTTTTCACATAAAAAGGTTTGATTGGATTTCTTTCTGAGGAAGCTGCACAATCTATTTTATTCAGGTTTGATTGTATTACCTCTTAATTAGTTTGTATATTGAGTAGAACAGGCCTTATTGATTTGAGGTGCATTCATTTGCATTGCAAAAATCCCTTTTAATCCAATATAATCTCATCCTTACTCAAACAGAAGAGCTGCATCTTTGAGATGTTCTTTTCTTGCTTGTTTTCCAGCTCCTGCTTTTGGCTTGTCTCAAGTTTAATAGAACCTTTTGGTAGAAATTAAAGATTGACTTCTCTCTGCAAAATAATTTTCCTAAATTTGGCTGTTTATGTAAAGGTAGTTACATTCAATTTCTGTGTATTTCATGTGGGGAATTGCATGGCGTGTGTGGTAATTTATACGTCAAGCGTAATAACAAGCTGTAGTATTTTCATGTGGCTGTGTTGTGGGCTTTAATTTCGAGCTGTTTCAGTGAATGATTGGCGCTTTGTAGGTGTTGTGTGTAAATCGGCTGCTGAACACCCGTGGAGCTGGCAGAGCCGTGTCACACAGAAATCAGCATTGGAGGCGTCAAATCCCTCCCACCCGCCCAGCTCACAGCAGCAGGCTTAACAATTCTCTGTAATTAACCTCACCTGAACTTTAATGGCCCACCTCCGGGACCAAGGGCCCCGGCTGTGTAAAATTACTGTCACACATGGAGCCAAGGGGGAGCCCTGCCGCAGCGGGTGTGTTCCACTCAGACAACTGAGAGGGAAATGGACCCCTGTGTAACACCTAATACCACCAACACGATGTCAGAGCGCGCACAGACATTTTGGGGGTAGAGAGGTGGGGGCTGGTGGTTTTCTAAATGCCCATGAACATGTGATGATGTTCTTTATTTGAGTAATCCCTGTGGCATTGAGTTTTTTGAGATTTTGTAAACAGCTTTTTTATTTTTTATTTTACTCTGATGATGATTCATGCTTATACTGTCTAATTCTTGAGGTTATGTGCTGCTGGTAAGAGCAGAACTCCAATCACTTCATGTATGTCCATATTTTTATTTATTTTTATTTGAAGCACATTCACCTCACACACAAAAGGTTCCCCGGTTTGCAACAGGGAGCCTTGGGGAAGGTCACAAGCCAATGTACTAGTGCCAGTCCCAAGCCCGCATAAATGGGAGGGTTGTGTCAGGACGGGCATCTGGCATAAAATCTCTGCCAAATATGCAAATTCACCTGCTGTGGTGACCCCTTTAGGGAAAAGGGAGAAGCTGAACATACCTTCTGTTTGTAGCAAATATCCAGCCAGTCTTCCTCACTAAGCAACATAACAGGTTCTCATTACTGCTTTCCAAAAGCACCTATATGGCTGTCACCAAAGTAACTCAGATGAAGGATTTTTGCTCTGCCATCTTACTATTATTAATGTCAGGAAAAGGTCTCCTTCGTGGGTCAGATGAACCAACAGTCACTGTGGCTAGGAGGCAGAATGAAAACCATGGTCTTGTTGTGCCTCTGGCATTTTCTTCACCATTAGTACTAGTCATGGTTTTGGAAAGGAAAGTCAACATTCAGCCAAGCATGCCAGATAAATTTAGCATTTTTCCACGCCTTCTTTTTATTTGGGATTGGCTACGGACTCTGAAAGCTCTTTTTTTTTAAATTCTGAGAGCATTTATTTTGTCTGTTTGTGAGTCCTTGAATGAGTGGATGAGATGTAAAGCTTCAGTGTGGACAAACAGTATATGAAAACACGCGCATGCACATGCATACATGCACCCACCCACACAAACACACACATACACACACCTCTTCCTCAAGAAAGAACCAGACCAGATCAAGTCCTGCAGTTAAAGGTATGCCACTTTCTTTATCACGTTCTCTGAGCCACTTCAGTAGTCCTTATACAGCAGCTGCATTTCACAGTGTGAGCATGTGCATTTTGGACACTAATCTAAATCCTGTGTGTGGCATGTCTGAGTCCTGGGCTTTGGTGGTACAGGGGAGATTTCTGATGGATACAGCGAGTCTGAAGTCATCCAGTTGCTCCTGTGGTACACTGAGGGCAGGTTCCCCATGGAGATATGTGTTGTATATATGTGTTCATACACCCAGTGGCAGAAACACACACAGAGGGGTGAGTCACAGCCTCTATCCAGAGATCAAACACTTCAAGGGGGCCCTGGGTTTACCATCAGGCCTTATGTTTTATCTGCAGTGTGGGCCTCTGCCATGTCTTTAAAAGAAAATAGTGATATGGAAGGTTAGAAGGCCCAAAACCTCTTCTTGGCTGAGTCATTTAAACTTTTACTTAATTGCAATGTCTCATGATAGAGTTGTGCCAGATGGCGACCTACTATTTTCCATGGGTGTGTTTTCTGCACTGTGATTCATTTAGTCTTGTATTCAAACAAGAATGAATCAAATTTTAGCGTATTTAATGCATAACACTGAACTTAATCAAATTTCATTGTATGATGATCTGGAGTATTTATAGTCACATCAAAAACATATAATTGCAGAAAAGTGTAAAACAGAACACAATATAAATCTGTAATTCTATGTAATCACAGAGCACTGCTTTGACTTGTTCTTAAAGCATGTTGCTGTGTGTGGTGTTTAAACTACTGAAAGTCTCCTGATTTACATAAACTGATCAGCTTGTGGACAGCAGCACAGACAACTCTGTCATACACATCAGCAGTATATGCAAAGTGACAGGCCGACAGTTCTGCACACACACAAACACCCAGTGGCTGCAGCAATATCCCCCGAGCCGCTATCTGTCTGCCACTCGTATGAAGGATAAAGAGACAGGATGTGGAGTCGGGGGGGTTCGAGCCTATGACTGAATGCACCATCAATGGGCTTATTTTCATTACAGCCAAACAAATGTGTCACCCCAATCATCACACGGCTGATTTTATCCTTCTGTTACTGTAGCTCCACAAGCATTTCCTTTTGTGAGCGCTCGTTCCTGATAATCCCACTCGGACAAAGGGGCCATGTGCCGCCACAGAGTTCCATGACCAAAAATGTAAAACTAGTCGTTTCCACTTACATACTTCCTCAGTGATATCATACATAATGAAAGAGTGTTTGTATGCACTTTTGCTTGTTAAGCAATTCCTGTAATCCTATAATTACAATGACAGGTATTTAGAGAACACTAACTGGAATTGAACTTGTTTATCCAGAGTTAAAATCAAGTAACTATTTAAAAACATTTATTTATTCCTGAAATATTCTTTCATATACTAAATTATGATCTCCCAACTTATATGAAGCCCCTGGTTTTCAAGACTTATAGGGCACAGTTTCATAGCAAATGACCGAGCTGGGTGCTGTATAGTTACAACAGTATTAATTGAGCAGTGTCAGTGTAATTTAGAGAGATACAGCTCTCAGTGGGACAGGTCTCTAGTACTTTCAGCAGGGCCTTCTAAATCTGAGAAACTCCTTTATTCCACCCTTCACTTGCAGACTGACTCCAGCTTTACTGGGCCGGCCCATCGTAAATTGGACTGGATATCTTCTTTCTCGGCTGTGCCAGACTCAGTGTGGACTACAGGGTGACTTTACCAGGTAAAAACAGCATTACTGCTGGTGTAAAACACACACAGCAGCAGGCCTGCTGCACCGAGGTTTCAGTTGTTAATTTCTGAAGTCTGGAGGGCAAATTTCCAAAAGGAGATATTCGTTGCAAGAATAATACATTACCATAAATTTTTAATAGCAATAGATCATCTGAATAGTTTTTAAATAGCTCCTTTTACATCATTATGTCAGACATACCAAGAGATTAATAAGACACTGACTTGTTTGGCTGAAATCTCCCAATAGTCCAGAAATATGAAGGAATAAATACATATTTAATTTACTTTCAAGCTATGAAAATGTGGTTTTGTCCTTGAAAGCATTAAAAATAAATTTTAAAAACTTGTATTGTTCCTGCTCGTAGTTAAACCAACACCAGTGTTGACATACATACACAGAGGACAGTCTGGTCTCTCACTGTTTTTAAAACATTAATCAACAAACAAAATGATGTTTTTGTTGTTGTTGTTGTTTTTATTTTTGGTTATATTTTATTTATGTACAGGGTTTTATGTTTGTTTGTTTTTTGTTTGTTTGATTTTATGACCGTGGTTCTTAAAGTAGGGTCAGTGGACCCAGAGTGGTCCTCAGTCCATAGCCAAAGGATCCTTAAGATAATTTTCTATAAATTATAACATTTTACTGTAATATTAAAGTTACTTGCATCTCAAACAAAACAAAACACCATATCCTTTACTCTCAGTATCATTATCTTTGGGCTAATGTGATTGTGACTTCACATCACATGCATCTGATGTGTTATATTTGTAAAGTTTTTGAAGCCGAATAATTTAAATCTCATCTTTGAGTACAAAAGGTAATAAGAATATCCTTAGTCTAATCAGTGTTAGAGTTATGATGAGGTCCTTTCAGTGTTTTTTTATATTCAGATTCAGAGGTTTTACTGAAACTCAAGTCTAGAGTACAGCAGAAGTAATAATGCAGGAAAATGTAGCCAGACACAGACACAAAAACTTTAAGATGTCAATGGCAGCATTTTCAGTACTTTATTTTTGTCAATATGGGCAAAAGTACTGCAAGAAAATATTCCCCTCATTCTGTATTTTCTCTCAAACTACGATGAGCAATCTTAAGTGGGACCTGCTATGACAACCTGCTTTAAATTTTACAAGAGATGCCTGGTATTGCAATATTGATGAGTAGGCTATTTGTATCCTGCAAGGAGCTTTTTTCTTTTACAAAACTGCTATTTACTTGATGCTTTCATGCTGCTTACTAACTGACTATCAGTGCGAGTCAAGCATCATTGATCCAAAGTGGAGGTACTGAAGGTGACCGAGGAAACCCTTGGAGAAACAAATTGACCCTCGACACTGTTCCTATCTAAGAAATTCAGTGTCACGACCGTGATGGCTCCTGTCACAGCACATGCTTCTCTTTAGATGTGTAATTGAGCCACAGTGTAAGGATACAAAGAGATATGATACTGTTGTGCGTCAATAATTGGACACGGGGGTATTTGTGTTACTGACAGTTTCATATGCACTTTATTCAGTGGTGCATAATGCATACTCTCACTTGAAAAATGTGGCAGAAGATATACTGTAACTCAGGTTAAATTTTTAGAACATATAGATTTCTATGTAAGGATGTGGAGCCCCGTTGAAATGTCCATCCATCACCCCCATGCATGACGCACGGTGCAGGTCTGCCGTGCTACACTTTGAAGAGGGTATCAAGTGAACACTTACTTGCAGCTATGAGGAATGTCAAGCTGTGGTGCAGAGTATGCTGCAGTGTCTCGAGAAATGTGCCAAAGTGTAATCTGTTCTCTCACTTAGCAAGAAAAGATCCCTCTCAGAAGAACCTGTTAGGCCCTTTCACCAGCTTGTAAATGCACCTCAGTCTGTCTGGGAATGCTTCTCTTAACCTGTTGCTTCATCTCCACACTATCTGACTGAAAGCACTTTCTAAGTTGCAGTGATGGTAAAAAAAAATAAGAAGAATAACAGTAATTCTAATAATAGTAATAAAATAACAACATGGCACTGTCTGTGTTGGGCAACACACAAGCGACAAGCTGAGATGCACTAAGCAACAACAGAGCCATTTGTGTGTGAGCAACGCAGCAGTGGTGCTGGAATAAAAAGCTGCAGCATAAACAGCCACAAGAAGGTGCTTTGATTAACAGTGAGAGCATTCAAGTGTAATGCAGTGAAACAAAGTGTTGTGGCTAAAGAAAATGCATTCGTACAGCATAGTATCATGAGTGTCCGTTCCCTTAAGTAAGTATAAATTCTTCTGTATGCAGTGATTTCAAGTGTGAAGTTCACATCAGGAAGAAAATTCATGAGTCTTATTTATGTAATGATGCAACAGGTTGTGATGTTTTACTGGCACTATTAATTGCCATTTTTTATGTTAACTCATATTTGATTTGGTTTTTGCTCAAGTATTGTGTTTCAGTACAATTTTAAGGTGCTTTTTACTTTAGAAATCCATTTTATGATATTTTACATCACCTTGTCAAGCGTTTAGGGACAATTATTAAACTTTGGTTAATTTAATTTGAGAGTTGTAGTTAGTTAAATTTTACTTTGCTACCTTAAATATCAATGCAAAAGATTATTGATGAAGCAGCATATAGAGACAGCCAGTATAGCCAGCTTCAACATTAAAGGAAGACTGACAATTATGACATAGTGAATGCTGCGTATTTAAATGTTTTGCTTGAGGTATATTTTCGACTTTTCTGTTTTTACTTAAAAAGTTAACATATGAACGCACATTTTTTTTCTTGCATGGGCACAGATTTACATGGAGTTCATTTCATTTTAAGTATGTGAAAGTTGTGCATTTTTTGTTTTCTTTGAACTGTTTTTCTTGGTTTTGTTGTTTAGTTTTGTGGCTTATTTTTATGTATGTTTTTTTTTTTACATTTTTGTAACCAGTAAGTAACCAAAAAAATTCTACTTTATATCACTTATATATAGTAGAAAATTTATATTGGTTATAATTACAAACATTATGCTTTTTAATCATCAAATTTTATCATTTTTAAAGAGTGAGATGCCTATAAACACGGCTTTGATATTTCAATTTTGATTTTTTGATAGCTTTTTTTGAATACTCGTGAGGACCCACAAACTCTGAATCACTTACAGCTACACCTATGTTGTTTTGCCCAATACTTAAATGTCTTTCCTCCTGTGATTCAACACATGCCAGGATTTGGATGTAATTATTTGAACAGATAAATTCTGTTTGTTGTCTCTGACTTAAAGTATTCATGTCTCTGGTTACAGCTAATACAACCCAAACACAAAAACCTTCAGAGTTAACTGACTTCTATCCATTCAGGTTTACTTTGGCTCAGGTTTTACAATTCAAATCCATCCTTCTTCTCTTCAGCGTCCTGTCACTACTTGTCGCTCGAGGGACACCGTGATTTATCGACAAGGTAAACAGCTTATGAATGAGGCCTAAGCTTTAGTTATACAGTTTACAACATTTGAGTAACCACAGGAGGTTTATGTACACACACTTTCTCAAGGCTACTGTTAGGGGAGAGAACGGGTTTGCCAGCCTCATCTCATGTTGAGGGAAATTCCTCAATGTCTTAATTGTAAGCTCGTAAGATTAATTCTGCATGCACAATTCCTTGTGTAAACGTTTCATGGTGATGCTGAGACATTTTTAAACAAGTTTCAAGCAGCATGGAGAGTGACAAGGATTGTTTAAACCAGAAATTGCAGCTTTTTCTGCATCTTTTCTGAAGCTGAACATCCTGGAGGTAGCTTGGCCCATTTGGTGGGAGGAAAAGAAATTAGAGGACAAAAAGGAGAAAAGTTGTCAAATTTGAAATGGATATTTAACAGCTATGTGTACAGTTGAAGTGTTAAGTAGGCATTTCCTGATTAAATTGTCCAAAATGTGAGGCTATTTTATCCCCTGTGCAAAAATGATGAACGTTTTAAAAATTATATCTTTAATCATTAGAGCTATCTAAATTGGTTTATCAGTTACTCATATTTAATTTGCCACCTTGGTGAAGAAAATTGCGATGCTGCAGAATTGTTTTATTTTGTTTTTCTCAGTGGCTTAATGTGCATAAAAATGAACAAATTTTAGGAGCAACCCATTTGCATGTAAGTGCCCAAGGCAAGGCAAATGCTGTGACTGCCTGATGATTGACCAGGTAGCACTCACATGGCAAGAACAGTCAAACCTGAGAAGTGAAACTAGTAGAAGGTCCAAAAAAACAATCATGATGTACACTTTATAAATTGGGTTGTAAAGTTCAGGCAGTCATTATGCTGGAAATAATATTTACTATATGATAAGACATTTCTTTCATTCATGGCTGATGGATAAATATTTAAATTATTTTTTGGGCATTTACAGTAAAAACTGAACCAAAAATAGCAGAAATTTTTTTAAAGGTTGACATTTTCCCTGTTGTTTGCTAATGTGTAAATAGGGTGCTATTTTGCACCAGTCCCTGCTGACACAGAATCCGTCTGCTCACAGGCGTCACAGAATTCGTGCATGTATTTAAACACAGCTATTGTAAAAATGGCCCTCTTCCTGTTGTTGTTTTGTGGAGACTTTATTTTATTCAAGCCTCAGGAAGTGGAATAATTTCAATGCAGATGTTTTTCACTGTAAACAGCCGTAGCAATCTGGGGGGAGTTGAGGGATGAAAGCGGGTAACGGGGAGAGCAAGAAGTGTTTTCCAGGGGTGGAAAGTATCCTGAAATATTTTGCTCAGGCAATGTTGTTTGATTTAAATTCTAATTAAATTCAAAGAATGGCTCCGTTAAAGAAAATGATCATAGATTTTAAAAAAAACAACAAAAAAACTTTGATTTGAACTCAAGAGCACTGTGGATTAAGACAATACCTGCACTGTGATGTGGTGCCAGCAAAAAATATGGCAACTTGCTAACAGGCCAAGTTTTGTGAATAGCCCTTAAGCTATGATCAACAAGGTCTAAATCTACAATGTTTTTAGGCACTGAATTCATTATTCCTGTAGAGATCTAATATTTACTCAAGCAAAAGCAATTAGTTTAAGATGCTAGTGAAGCTGTAAACAGTTAATTATTTGCACTTCCTCCAAACTCAGTGACATTTTAAAACGTGTATACCAAGCTGTAGGGAACATCCCAAACTGCATTTTCTGCAATAACCTGCCAATGATATTAAACAATTAATGCACATACCAGCCTTGAGTGATGCTGATAAACTGACTGGTGGCTACTGATGAAATGAAACGTCATGAAGTCTTGTTGAAGATTAAACTCAAATCCAAGGCCTTTTCTATGCGCTGAGGTGTTATGGTTAAATCAACAAGCCCTAACCAATAGATTCTGACCCAGTGCAAACAGAGCAGTGGGCTCATTTGATTAATGACCTGGCATGATGTAACCACAGGGGGAAATGGGTTAGTGCACCTGGTCATTTACACAGTTTTTCATTCATTTGGAAAATGGAGCAAGCAGTCAAAGCAACCGTTTCAAAACAGCCACTACTCGGAATTGTACATTTTTTAAATAGCTGAATGATTGACTTTCTGCTAATTTTGTCATGACCTTCCCAATAAATGTCAGTCTTTTTGACAGAAATATAGCTTTTAGGTCATGGCCTACTAGTATTTTTTGTAGTGCAGGCACGCACACGCATGCACTGAATTTTGTTGCTTGAAAACACACTTAAAATAATTGTGGGAGACATAATCGTCTCAGAGCCCCCTCAGCATGTCGCCTTCTGCAGCGAAGATGCATGGAGTTTAACCAGCAGCTAATATTGGTCTGTCATATATTGCTTTTCTTTTGTCTTTGTCAGTGGCCATTAAAAGGTCAGGGAGGTGATGTGAAGTTGTAAAATGGTCTGAGTGGGGCTGACCTATGGCTGCCTGAGCATTCCTAATGCAATAGTAAGGCCCGTGGGCCAGTCCTGCCAATACTGGGCTGATTATAACGAATCAGGTCCTTCTTAACACAATAATGTGATCAATTTCTCATTGCACTGAATGAATAACATGGCAGATAGGGAGCTCTGTGTGACCCGCCGTTAACCCCTTTCCTCATTATTCATATCAGTGCCTGAAAAGAGATTGAGGCAAGGAGGAAAGGAGGGAAGTGAAGAAACAGGTCCATTTGAGCTAATTATTGACAAGACAGGGGTGCTCTGCTAAATGCTTGAATGTCCTGAGACTGTTTTTATGACATCTGCTGTGTGAGTACCACCGATGAAACTCTGGTCCTGCTTTACTTTCCTTTGGGGATTTGAAAGGGGTGACAGATGCTTTACTATTCTCAGCTAGTGGTAGCAGTATCTCATACATCCACAGCAAGCTGGACAGTCTAGGCTCTGCTCTGTAACACAATAGTCTTGTCTCTGACTGCTTTCTCCCTGCTCAGAGCTTGTTCCTTCTTACTACCAGTTAATATGAGGACACTTGGTAAAAAACCTGTTCACCAGGTTCACAGAGATACAACAACAACAGCAGTGCTAATAGGATCATAATTAGCTCTATCAGCGATGCATCATACATAAGAGAGCTCCTCTTTGACACATTTGAGATCCACAAATCTGGATGCTTCTACATTTACTTCAGGTAGGCACTTACCCTTATGTCTTTGTTCCCCCCTAAGTAATAGAGCTGGGTCTGAGCAGGCAGGATTTCTCAGCATTGTAATCAGAGGCCCTGTGCATCTGTGGCAGGGCCCATGTGGGAGCATACGACACTGTGGGGTGAAGCTTTGAGCTTTACATGACACCCAGTCGAGCTCAACCGGTAGGATGTGACACGGTCATCGCTCTTCATTTATTTACCTGTGGGTTCGTTTTTTTCTCTTTTTTTTGTGTCACAGTCTTTCTCCGAGTCTGTATGCACCTCGCCTGACACCCAATATCTGGACCTACTGCTTTCATCTCCTCGAGTATTGGTCTTCACTTATCTCACTCTCATCATCTAACTTTAATTAAGTAAATGGATGCATTTAAATGTTGCTAATTTCACTTTGGTAATTGTCTGTGTTTAATTAGGTTTAATTAAAAGAGTGTTTTAAGTAATTTAAAGTTAACAATGCAAAGATTCCCAGAACTATAAAACCTTGAACCCCAATTTATTGCCCTTTCCTGAAATATTTTAGTGCTTCATAAAATAAATACCACTTTTTTAAACCAGAAGATATCCAGCAAATTATTTTGGAAACAGGAAACACAAAGCTGCTCATTGTGGAATGTAATGACGACTCGTGTATTCTTTTCTTTTCACATATTCAACTTTGCCTTAGAAGACAGGCAAAATCACACCAGATGTCTGTATCTTGCTACTTTATATCCAGTTCTGTAGGCTACAGTAAATCCCTCTTGTCTCCCTGTACACACACAGACCTGATGGTCTTAGCATCTGGCCACATGGCTGAATCTCTCCCTATCTGTCTTTACCCAACCCCCTATCCCTTTCTTCCCCATTTTCTTTCCTTCTCTGACTGCATTATTCTGAAGCATGTAAAAGGCCTGAATGACATTTCCAAGGCCCTACACAATTTTATTTAAGCCATTACAGTTCCTGTGAGTATATTCGGGGGAGGTAGGGGGGCTCAGTTCCACATGAGAGGACTTCCTCCTCACCAGGCAGTGTTTAAAGAAGAGCAACAGGTGGCTGCTGGCAGAAGGAACCTGAGGCTAAGTGGATGTCAAAGTGGAAATGTGGCTGAATCGCGGCTATTTATTTGACCCTGCTCACATCTGCACTCTTCCCCTCTGTGAAGGAAGAGATGGGAGGGGAGATGAGCAGAGGGGCGTTTTGTTCAACTCTTCTCCTCAAGTTAATGTGTGGCTTGAGGATGTGTGGTGGGGCAGGGTGATAGGGGAAATTGAACATGGTATTAATTAAAGCCCTATGTTCTCATGTCCGTTCTTACTACGTGTTTATGTATGGAAGTGACATCATGTGTGCACAACAAGAAGAGGGTCAGTGGAATGGAGGTGTTTTTCAGCATGGTGTGTGAACATATCCTGTTAATTCACTGATATTTTTTATGATGTGAGAAAAAAACTATAAGAATGAAAGTAAAAATATATGTAATATATATAGTTTCTAAAAAGGTGGGATGCTGTGTAAAGTGTATAAATAAAACAAAATAATGCAACCATTTGCAGACTATTTCAGGCCTATATTCACTGAATGTAGAATGTATTAAAAGTAGAAAATGCCTTTATGATGGTAGCATTATGCAGCATAGCGGTAAACATGTAGCTGTGCTGTATCATGTCTTCCTGTGTATTGGAACTAAGGTGACCAACTGCTATAAAAGTTTTCCTTTTCTTGTTTGATATAGGAATTTTGCTGGTTGACTGTTTAAGGCCTACTTTGTCATATGTTTAATTGGCTAAATAAATGTAACTCCACCAAATCTTTTCAGTGGGTGACAGGTCCAGAAACTGGGCACCCAAACTCTTTCTGGAGCCAGTGAGAATGTGGTTTGGCGTTGTATAGCTAAAATAAGCTAGGCCATTCCGTAAAATATTGTCTGGGGGACAGCATATCAAGCTCCAAAATCTGTTTACGTCATTGAGAATTAATGGTGCCTTCACAGTATTGTAGTGTGGGAAGAGAGACCACACAATATCAGATTATACACTCACAATACAGTAATATTGCAATTTTATACATTTTGTGATATGCTGAGTATTGCTATAACACATATTGCAATATATTGTGATTTATCACATTTTAGCAATTGCAGATTAGGTTCTCAAAGGTAAATTTTGTTAATATATGCTTTATCTAATAAGATAAAGTTCACAGTTTGCTTCTCTCATTTTAGTAATTTTTGTTATTGAAAAATGGGACTGTCAGTCAGACTGAGCAACACTGTCATTAAAACCTGTTATAAATGACAAACTGTTTTGTTTTTGTCACAATTCAGTCCAACTTGACTGTTTTTTGAACAGTGCAATTTCTACAGCAAAAGTTATGCGGCCCCTTCAGCAAATGAAGAATTTGAAACTAGATGTAGACGTAGACTACGTATGTGAACTGAAAAAGCAATTGATTTTATTATTCTAGTACTAAAACATTCAGTTTGTTCTTGGGATTTAATGAGATATTAATATTTGGTGTCCCTATCTATACAACATTGCCATATTATCACAAAACTGTGATGCATCGATTCCCTCCACCTTTTCCCAGACCATGAAGGATGCTGGCTTTTGAATTGTTTTTCCGTTCCCTCTTCACTTTAGCTCAGCATATTCAGCATCCATGATTTTCATTTAAAAAAAATCAGGTTTTCATTGGTCAGACAGCACATCAGTTTTCCAATTTACCTCAGTCCATCTTAAATTAGTTTTTTTTCCTTTTGCGTGGTAGAGTTGTGGAGGCAATGAAAAACTGTTCATGTGCTACTGAAAGTGAGCCCACCATGCACAGATTTGCATCTTCAATCACAGCAGTTACATATTGGTTTTCCACCTTTGGCTCTTGCTTTTTTGTAGAATCATTTAAATTCCTAAATTCTTTGCAATTTTAAATTGAAAAATGCTTCTAAATTGTTCAATGCAGTCTTTCACAGAGTGGATGTGCTTTCTTAATCCACTCATGTTACTAGCCTGTTTCTAATTAACCTAGTTATTTTCAAGATGTTCCACTGGTGATTTTTCTTTAACATTACACTTTAGCAATTATTTCTAACATTATTTGTTGCCCAAGTCCTAAACTATTTGCAATAATTCAAAATGTTCATATATTTGTTAAAAAAACATTCAGTTTGTTGTTGTTTTACTATTACTAGTATTCATATCATTACATTCATTACACACTACTTATTTGGAAATGGGGTTCTAACAATGAGTGTTAATGATCATTTAGCAGTTTCAAATATTACAACTGTAACTCTATTATTGAAAAATAAATATAAGCAAAAAATGTTTTAAACCACCTTGTACACTGTCCCTTTTGTCTTCTTTGCTCTGTGAAGAAATAAAAGTTTATCGGAACTCAAGATGTGTCTTCATGACATCATCCCTTCAATTTTGACCACAGGCTTTCACATTTTCCCTGAGAGTCTCCTTAACCTGCATTCACAGGTCAGTTTCTTTGCTAACAGCCTGGCAAGAGACTTTCTAAACACCAGCCATGTTAAGGGTTATTGGCAGTGAAAAGAGAACAGTGGCCAGGTCTGGGAAGGATCCCTGCATGTCTTTCCTGTTGGCCTCAGTGTTTCCATGCTGTTATCAACCCAGCTGATAATACGGAGCTCCGGGCTCTTTTTCTCAGGACCCACAGCACGCTGCCACACATTCTGATGGCGTGACACAGACCTCCACCACAGAGCCCCCTCTGTCTGAAGCAGAGCACGCTGCCAGGCCGAAGCTTGCAGCTGGTACGCATATTGGTGAAGGGCTCTGCCAGCCCGCCTCCTACTAACGATATCTGAGAATACAGTCTGTCTGTATGTGTCGCCCTGGTTACAGTTTTGAAGACTTTCAAAAAAAATATTTAGTAGTGCTACATAGTGTACACAGAAAAGTGGTCATGAGTAATAATGTGGCAGGAATTAAAGTGAAGCAAATGTGTAAACTTTGGCTGGTACAATGCAAACATATAATGAAATAATGATATATTTTAAATATAAGGCACATATCTGTTTTCCCTGTTGTGTGTCCCTCCTTTTTATGATGCTATGATGATTACATGAAGCGGACCGAGAACATTATATTCGGGATACAGGCAAATCATGTTTTGAAAGGGTAAAATCAGTTTAATTAAATGTAAACACTTAAGAAATGAATATTGACTGTCAGTAAAAAAAACTGTTTCATATGTTTTTTTGCCGTGTTTGTGAAAACAGTAATGACTTACATTTACTTGTTTACCACATGGCTTGGCATGGCAACCATTTCATAATGGCACCACACATCTTGGATGAATCAAAAATTTCCTGTATCACATTACTCCGTGGAAAATCCTTTTGCAATATGTAAAACATTTCAAGACAGCCTAAAGCTATTATATGGACATGTCATTTTTTCCCAAAGGGAATAATAGTTTATGGAAAATTTCTACATAGCCACGTTCAGCTATGTAGGGGTGAAGCTGGTAATAATAGCCATTTGGTTATGTAGCATTATGTAATGGTTTTTGGTTTATCTTTTCTTTAATAACTAGTTTTTGTACTAATATAACATAATCTCAAACAAACCTACAATAAGACTGAGATATCAGGGAATGCATGGCATAGTTTGTTTCGGGGTTCAGCTTATTTCCTGATTTTGTAAGTAATGATGAGGATTTTAATCTGCGACTGATTACTGGTATTCAGTTATATATGGTGTTAATGAATTATTCTCCACTGCTATGGCCCAATGCCTTCCTCTGTGTCTGAAACTAAGTGGGAGGTAGCTCCCAGACTGAGGCACAGTAAAGTTTATTAAACACATCAGCTGGTTTGCAGCAGACCATTACTGAAATGTTATATTCCAGCAATGAGAGATCAACAAATAGGCCTGGGAAATAACAAGCAAAAGGACTTTGGTCTTTTAAACCAGAGAGCATTATGCTAACTTTGAAGGAGGAATTTATTAAATCTCTTACAACAACTGAGGGGCTCTATATTTAACTTTGCCAGAGCACTTCGGACAAGTATTGGCTGTGGTTTCCACTTGGCTCTGAGAGCAGTCTGGTGGCTGCGAGGCAAACTTCTGGAGTCCCCGGTTCCTAAAATGAAACAGCTGCAGAGTGTGACACGCTGAGAGCAGTGGGGCGTACAGAGGAGGAGTTTTCATGAATGAAGTCAGTGGGAGGGGGAGGAGAGAGGAAGCTAGCTCGGGGTTAAACACTACTACTACGTAGGTGTGTCATTAAAAGGGTTTGGGGGCGTAGAAAGCATGGGTGTGGACTCAGTCTTGGGTCATATAAGTTCAGTTTGATTCATAGCAAAAGAGAGGAAACAATGTTGTTGTTTACACTGGCTCAGGGTGCACAGCAACCCACTGTGTAATTTGTAGTGTAGTTTGCACAGATCTGCCCCCAGGGAGCCATGTGAGGCTGTCCTACATAGGCTGTTCTCCCACTGCCAGGGCCTGCATGTCCCCATGCTGCCGCCAGAGAAAGACCAGAGCACCACTTGGACCACGCAAAGGGATATTAAAGTCCAGTGCTGAAATTAAACTTCAGAGCCTGACTTAAGATGAACCTCCAAAGCTATCTAGCAGCCCTGTACTACTCTGTGCCAGAACAATATCTGTATAATTAATAACCACTGGACGAAAGAGAGAGAAATCTATTTTGCCAAGCCAAAGCAGAGCCATGTGTATGACGGTATAGAGCTCACACACATTGTTTGGATTGGTGAGACAAAAAAAATGCACTATAAAATACTTTCTGCTGAATCTGTGGAAAAATTGCAGAGGGAAGCAACACGCTCTTTACGTCTACCTGTCCAATCAGCGTTGGGCAACTGGGTGGGGATGGCATCCAGCTGGTGTTGGAATATGAGTCACAAAATTAACACAGTCTAGTGTGGCGGCATGGTGGTTATCCAATATTCACTGTGCTTATCTAAATACATATACCCAGATCATTCTTGCTGGATAAAATCCAAGTTCAAGATTTTTTTGGATAATGACACCTCAGTCCTGTGTCACACTGATGGAGTAGTTAGACTTTTTCTTTTAAATTTCTCCTCCAGGACTAAGTTTTTATATCGGAGCAGAACCCAACAGGAAGCTGGCAGGCACTTTCTGATTCCTGTAATTTCACAGCTTTTTCTCTGACTTGCTTCAGACTATAATGAAGGTCTTCAGTGATGGTTACATCTGCAAAACATATGTAACAGTATCTTACAGTGGTCTGACTGCATAACTTAGATTTTTTGGATGGGTGGTCTCAGTGGTATTTATATTTATTAACCTCTGCATTCTTTGCACCCTGCTTGATCCCCCCTTTTTCTCCTTAATTTAGTTTTTTAGGTAACTTGTTTTCCAGCTTACTTGCATTCTTTTTTTAATGTTTCTTTTTTTTAAGACTTAAGCTTGCGTTATAGCTTTCACATGCACCAAGCTACAAACGAACTTTCTAACCCCAGCCACTGTCCCGGTTGGTGTGTAGCTATCTATCTCACAACCCTCCTCAAGTTCTCCTGATCAATATGGTGAGCCAGTGGTCATCATCACTCATTGGGAGCCTGACGCACACAAGTGCATGTGTATGTGCACACACGCCATGGCCTTTTAAACCTCTGTATCTCCTAGAGTAAGCAATCGGACATAACCCATAGAGCACATAATCCATCTGGCTTTGATTAATGGATTCAGCATCCATTTTCAGACCCATACAATGCCCCTGTATGAATTTTATCAGTATACAGTGACAAATAGTGCTTCTGTTCTCTGCTAAGGGCCCTCATTGTTCCTCTGACTAACAGTCATGCAGATGTCACCGCCTCGACCAGGCTGCCTAGAGTGATTTGTTTAGAAAATATAAATGTAACTGGGTGGTGTATGACATCATTGTCTCAACAATATAGATGCCTATTTTGTCAGCACATAATTGGTATAAATGTATGACTTGATACTGTTTTGCCAATGAATATCCATGCTCTTTTAAATGTTTGGGTTAATGACATAATTGACATAATTGTTTGTTTGCTTTGTATGTGGCCGAGATCGGGTCTCATGAAATGAAAGCATTTTCATAAGAGTTTGATATATATATATATATATATCAAACTCTTATGAAAATGAAAATATATCAAACTCTCTCTCTCTCTCTCTCTCTATATATATATATATATAAAAGTCTTATTGATATATATATGTAAATGAAATTTTGAGGAAAATGTGTCAATTTTTCTGGCATCCTCTCGGCATTGTCTTAGAAAGTCGTAACGCTAGGGCTGACACTGTTACCATACCTGTCCTTTGACTGTAATATCAGTAGGCTATGAAGCACTGATCAGGATGGCATGACCAGCTCCAGGTTCTGGGTGTCCTGACACTGAATAATGCAGCTTTTTCCTCTGAGGCCTTGTACCCTCTCAGTATCCTCGTTGAAGATGCCCTCTCATCTCATCTCTCACTGACACGTGGAAATGTTCTCCAAGTAAGAGTTTACATCACCCTGAGAGGCTTAGTGATGAGGTTTTTACAATGGTAAACGGCCTGGCCTAAGTGGCGTGCATCTCTTTCTGAGTATGTCTCCTAACTGTCCTCCTAATGACTCAGAAAATATGCACGCCACTCCATTTATGGGCAGTAAAAACAGTCATCCAGCCGCATGCTAACAGACTGTGAAGAGCACCATAAAAACTGTCTCCGTCATATTCTCTTACAGCACAGTTCAGAGTGGTAGCTCAACTGGCTGTCATAACATACAGGAGGATTGTCACTGAACTCTGCGCTGCACCTCTCTGCCCGTCACGACCAGCCAAACATGAAGTAAAACAGCAGGCGTAACCTCCCCTCCTACGCAGGGTGACATGAACTAGCGGCCCCGCACATAGGAAGTGACACAAACAAGCAGGCCCCAGAGAGGAGGGCCATCAGTAGAGATGATGAGCGAGTCTCAGGATGCTCTTTGACATGTGCGGCTGCAGCACAGAGAGGGTGAAGGGAGCAAAGAAGTGAGGCAGTCGGTGTATGAGTGGAGAGGAGGGGTTGGGGATGAAGGCGGGTGTTGCGGGGGCATGCGGTAGAACTGTGCGCACGACTGCATTATCCGGCTGATTTAGTTATGACAGCTGGTGCCCAAGAGGAACGCAGCAGAGTGGAGGATAGGATCACCCAGGCTGCAGACAAATGATGATGAAGAGATCACTTTAAAGAACAATCTCCATAATATTTCATGCTCGCTCGGCAGCTCCCAGGCAGCCCGGGCTGCAAGGCTAACTGCTCTATCAATTGATTTGATTCACTGCCGGAGCTACTCCTCGCACATAGTATTTCAAATAAATGACACAGCAGATAGGAATGATATCTACATCAATATTAACCCTGAAAAGAACTAATGGATGCCGGCTGCAATTTGCGCTATATCCTGAGTAATGCATGTGAGGCAGAAGGCAGGTGATGGAAGAGTTATAACTCAGGCTTTTCCTGTCTCCCCCCAAGGCACAAGAGGATACAATTTGACCTACACCCACCCCACCCAACACAAATATACATGCTACATCTTTCCTCCTCCCTAGGCAACCATTTGTTTTTGTATTTATAAAGCACATTATGGCAGACAAGGCTGAACTAAACCATCTCTCAGGCTTGTGGAACACAAAAGGAGTTTATCAGATAAATCACCCTTGACCAGTTAGCTATTAGAACAGCCAGAAAGTGCAGCCCCAGCACGTATGGTGCCTATAATGATAGCATAGTTGCCTTTTATTAATGCGTGGACATGATGCATGCTGCAGTACTTCAGTGGTTTAACATGGCTTAGCACTCTTTAACCCGATCCTACTTACTAACCTGCAATATTATGAATTCAGCTCAGGTACAAGGGTAGATATACAGATTGCTCCCATAAAAGGACCTCAGTGGCTTTCCATACACAGGTCATGACTTGTAGGCACTGGTGGAGTGCCGGTTAGGTTAGCACAATGAGTTTTTTGCTTTCTGTTTTTTCCATTTCTAATAATTATATATCAAGTGGCTATGAGACAAGACAGCATACATATATTATATTTGTTAAATTAAATACCTTTGAATACCCAGGCCAGTTGTTTAATTAATTGCTTTGAAAAACATCTACTGTAGGTGGCAATACTTGCCTAAAGGTGATGCCAGAACATTCATTAGCCTGGATGATGTCCACTGAGTAGCTACTGATCACTCCTGTCCTTGATATCTGACCCCTGCCCCAGTAAGAAGAGACCTCAACCACACACAGATAGTGGGAAGTTTGTGGCCTGCCGATAAGGTGGTGATTAATTACAGTGCTGATGGGAGTGTGTTGGGTTTCCATCAGTGACGCTTAATGAATGTCATAATAGCACAAGCGTCTCTTATCACTCGGGTCAGTGAGTGGTGTGCGGATGTATGTGGTGAGCGTGAGGTTTATGTGTGTGCATTTGGGGGTGGTGGGGGAATGCGCCTTAGTTGAGACCCCCACCACTGAGCAGTCTGCTAATGAGTCCACTAGAGACCCACCCAATACCTTTGATTGTGATGCTGTGGAAGAGAGGGGAGCAGTGCAATCTTTAGCTGGATTAAGTATCTCTTAAGGAGATCTACTTTCAGCCACAATGTTATCAGCCCTTGAGTGTGTATTAATTAGGCCTATTGCAGAGGCGAAGCAGACGAATTTGCAGTATTCCCTCTACTCTCCTGCAGACACACATGCACACACAAACACGCATACAGAGAAAAAATGTGTCTAATAGCCTTTTGCAGAAATTCACACAAACAGCAGGCTCCTGTGTAACAGTGCAATTTATTTTAAAGGGAAAAAGTTCATGTGCATGTTTAAAGTAAAGCTTCCACCACTGTGCATGTTCCAGCTTATTGTTGCATGCTTTAATTTGACACCCCATTACATCCCCATCTACACTTTTCATCCACATTTGAGTATGAATGTTTTGGTACTGTATACATCATCCTGTTCTCATTAGGAAGGCTTTTGATATGAAGTGATGCATTATCTACGCACCAGGCAACAGTTGATTGAATGTGGGCCGGTAATACTGTTTAGCCCCACTTAGAGCAGCCTGACTTTGATGTAAGTACATATTTCCTGGTGAAGGGGTTGTTATAATTTCAAACATTCACTGACTCATCATACGGGGTGCTGACATTGTTGCGGTTCACTTGCTTTTTTTATCTCTTACATGTGTTTCCTGGACCTGAAATCCACTATTTTCCTCTTCCCTGCAAGTCATCAAGACAACCTCGATTAACTGGCCTGCAGGTAGATTGTTTACCTTTTTATCCTGTATGAATAAACCCCCTCAGCATATGCTAGCAGAAGCATTGATATTCAATCCAGTGGCCCCCCTCGCCCTCAACTCCATCATAACCCGGATGTTTAAGATGCATGTCCAACTGGTATGTTTTGACTTGGTTTAAGTGGTGTTTAATGACAATGGACTGGCTGTTCTGTTCCGGAGCTGAGTTAAGAGTTTCTAATCAAACGTTCTGCTCCATCAATAATGCAGCGCCTTGGATCCCATGGAGGACTTAATTGTGGGTGTAGGGCTGATAGGGAGAGCCTTGGCTAGGGGTGTCTCATTGCACTCTTTAATTAGAGACCCCCGTCATGTCAAGAGCAGGAGTCCTGGGTGTTTACTATGCAGCAACGTGCCCAGCACTACTTTGGCAGGAACCCTACTGTAACCATGCCATCAGCTACTCCTCATAGCTTGCTCTTTGTGGAAGAGAGAATAAAGCAGGTGGGGGAAAAAACAGAGAAGGCATGTGAGCAAGGAGACATAAAGGAGATATAAAACAAACAATGAAATATAGAAATCAATGGGGAAAAAACTAGTTGGTTATTACTTGTATTTTTTTTATTTAATTTCCATAAACATTAGTTTGGTATACAAACTCATTTCCAAAAAGGCTGGGATGCTGTGTAAAAATATAAATAAAAACACAATACAGTGATTTACAAATCTCATAAAACAATATTTTATTCACATGAGAACATAGAAATCAAATCAAATGTTGTGACACATTTCACTGTTTCATTAAAAATACTAGCTCATCCTGAATTTGATAGCAGCAACGCACCCAAAAAAAAGCTGAAACAGAATTACATTTACCACTGAGCAGCATCCCCTCTTCTTTTACCAACAGTCTGTAAACATCTGGGAACTGAGGAGACCAGCTGCTAGATTTTTGAGAGAGAACTGTTGTCCTATTCTTGCTTGATACAGGATTCCAGTTGCTCAACAGTCCTATTGTCATATTTTGAGTATCTTGATGCACCAGATATTTCCATTTGATGAAAGGTCTGGACTGCATGCTGGCCAGTTCAGCACCTGGACTCTTTTACCACAAAGCCATGCTGTTGTAATAGCTGCAGTATGCAATTTAGCATTGTCTTGCTGAAACATGCAAAGCCTTTCCTGAAAAAGAAATCATCTGGAGGGGAGCATATGTGTCTCTAAAACCTGTATATACCTTTCAGCATTGATGGTGTGCAAGTTGCCAGTTCAATAGGCAGTAATGTATTCCCATAACATCAGAGATTCAGGTTTTTGAACTGAGCGCTGATAACATGGTCCTTTTTTAGTCCGGAGAATGAGGCATCCATGAGTTCCAAAAAAAAAAAAAATGAAATTTTGATTTGTCTGACAACAGAACTTTAATTTTGTCTCATTCCATTATAAATGAACTTTGGCCCAGAGAAGAAGGCTAAATCATGGCTGAATCATGTTCACATATCTTCATATTTGCATGATAGACCTTTAATCTGTGTTTGTGAAAGGCACAGCAAACTGTGTTCGCAGACAGTAATTTCTAGAAGTATTCCTGAGCTCATGTAACGAGTGTGCCACCCGAGGGTCTGACGATCACCAGCATCCAATATTGGTTTTGGCTATGTCCGTTGCCCAAAGAGATGTCTCCAGATTCTTCGATTCGTTTGATGATATTATGTACTGTAGATGATTGGAAAATTTACAATTTTATGTTGAGGAACATAATTCTGTAATTGCTCCACAATTTGTAGATGCATTTTCTCACAGATTGCCAAACCTCTGCCCATTGTCACTTCTGAGTGACTCAGCCTCTCTAAGGTGTTTTTTTGGATCCCAATCGCATCGTTGGCCTGTTGCCAAATAACTAGTTGCAGCATGTTCCTCTAGCTGTTTCTTTTTAGTGCCACTCACTTTTCCAACCTTTTCTTCTCCAACTTTTTTGAGACATGTTGCTGCCATCAAATTCAAGATGAGCTAGTATTTTTCATGAAAGTGTAAAATATCTCACCTTGAACATTTGATATGTTTCTGTGTTCTTTTGTGTATAAAATGTTGGTTTACAAGAGATTTGCAAATCATTGTATTGTGTTTTTATTTATATTTTATGCAGCATCCCAACCTTTTTTTTAATTGAGGTTGTATCTTTGGAATGGTTGGAAGCAGCTAATGCATTTTCAGCTGCTCCCTTTTATTTTCCCCAAGGGGCCACCACAGCAGATTAATTCACATTGGTAATTTGGTAGAGGTTTTTGTCCCGGATGCCCCTCCTGACGAAACCCACCATGGTCAGAGGGGCCTGTGTCCCCACCTGGATTTGAACCAGGGACCTTTTTCTTGTAAGGCAAAAGTGTAAACCATGACACTACACGGGAAGACTAATGGTCAGAAGCAGTTAAAACTGCCATTTCATAACTGATTTTGGAACCCATTGGCTGGTCTGCTGTCTTAACCTGTGTGAGCAAAAGTCTTTTTTTCAGGGGCTCCCTGTGCAGCCAGTGGTTAGTTAATTGGGAGTTACTTAAATAAGTAAATAAATAAATACAGTTTTAAATCTGCAGACAGAAGGCAAGCAGATACAGAAATTATTATTTACAGTTATAGTTAGGCTACTGTACTCTTGTTGGTTTTATAGCTTCCGCAACTTTTATCTTAAATAAACAAAGTTAAGGTGTTAGTACTATTTTTTATATTTTACCAGAGTCATATATCTTAAAGGTATCTAATGGGGAGTTTAAAGAGGAACAGTGCAAAATTAGATAAATTGTTACAGTCATCTACCCTGACTTCAAATCTGAATTTGAAGAAAAATCTGGTGGTATGAAGTGAGAAATAATATCCCATTTTACATTTCTACCTGAGGCTAGAAATGTAAGGTTACATTAGCCTCTACTAGCATAGTACATAAAGTGGCAAGTGTCACTGTGGATTTTATATACAGTAGTTTGTTCTCATTCCTAGTTGATCAACTATTGCTGTGTTGTCAAAGCAACTAGCATCTCACATACTCAAGGTGTATTCAGTACTGATTTATGGCAATAGTGAGACTGGTCTCTCACTCCTAAGTTGTTATACTTGGGAAGCTTATAATGAGCCCCCTAAACCCACGGTGTAAACATCTTTTTTTAGCTCTCGGGGTAATGATATCAAAGGGAGTATTTTAACCCAAACTATCATCTTTTACAAAACCTTGTTTTGAGTTGTTAATCTAATGAGTGAGTGAAAGAAAAAGTGAAAAGCGAATGAAGAGGAAGTCAATTAGTGATTTAAAATAAAGAAAAAGATTGCGCAAAATAACTAGAACTTGTGATCTCCTGGCTGACATCCTTGTCGCTTACTCCAGCAATACTCTTTCAGCCTCCATATGTGGACTTTGCCACACTTTCAGAGAATGTTATCATGTGCCATCTTTGGCATCTAGACACCAACAACAACGGCTCTCTGATGTAGGTGTAAAATTTAAACAAGAAAATTCTATGGTATAAAATATTAATTTTTTTCCTAAATCATTTTTGACTATCAGTAAAAACTGCCACAGCTTTACTTCCTTTAACCATTACAACTACACTTGACTTTGCATTCAGTTCATTGCTTACTTTTTTAACAGTATAATAACAACTGCAGAAGAATCTAATTTTTAAAAATGTGATCTACAAATTGAATTCATGTAGCTTTTACTAAGTCTTATCTCCAGTATCGCTTCCTTTGAAGGAGCCGGGCTCTGCTATCCTTTTTTTTGTTTGTTTCTTTATCTTTTTGTTTCATTTTCTGTCATGGTTATTAGAGCAATTATCGACAACAGGCAAACATTCCACATCTGGAGTCTCAGCTTCATGTTTTTTATAAAATCAATATGGCCTCCTGGCCCTTATCCTCAATCCCAACAAAAAATGACACAACAAATTTGGAGTATGATGGATGATGGTGCTTTTATGTGCCCTTTTGTAATGGAACTGATGATAAGGAGTGGAGTGGACTTCCAATTAGTAAGTCTCTCCTATTGTGATATGGATTAGTATATTGTTTGAGATGCTAACTTGATTTCATTATAATTGGCAGCCTGACTACTGAAATGAGTGACAGAAAAATAGGGAGCTAAATCAGAGCAGCCGGATGACATGGTGCTTATCAAATATGTTCTCCAACTAATTTATATCCCATGGTGAATTTTGACCTCATTGCCTCGGACCCAGTGGTGGCGAAATGCAGAGATGCATGCATTTCTCAGTGAGGAACCTGAAACAATAAATTACATAATTTGTTTGTTGTAAGCCAAATAAAATCCTCTCACATCTGACCTGGTGGCTGTGATCCATCTTAATGTTTGCCAGCAGCAAAGTGGTCAAGATGGAGAGCCCCAGAAGAAGATATCATTCAGTGTCTAATCATTCTATCAAGCTACAGCGTGCCTTGTGTTTGTGGGGTGTCAGAGATGGAGGGAGACCCCAGCCAAACATCAGGTGTCACACTCAGAGCCAATGAATGGACAATGGTTATCCATCAATCTTCTATGTCAGCTTGTCTTGCGGCCTGAAACAAACTACAATGTCCATCTCAAAGCAATTTGATCCATTCAGCTGACTCATTTATCAGCCTGGCCTCATTTGCAATCTAGACTGATTTCCCGAAGAAAAGAGAGTTGGATTCAAAGGAGAGGATGGGTGCAAATATTGAATTTGAGGGAACCGATGACCAGCAGTCCAAAATATTGCTTGGAGCACAGTAGGTGAGCAATGGCCTTTATCTTCGGGACCATGGTAGCTCATTTATTTTCTTGATGGATTGTTTATCAGTCAGGTGGAATAGACATGTATTTGAGAAGCTGGAGGGAAGTTTGGAAGGGTTTTATGCAGCAGTGCTGTAGAGCAGCCATGTACATCCCCTTCAGCCAACTGACCTCATCGGGTCATCAGGACTTAAGTAAGAGTGAAAGTCGCTTTAAATGGAGCGAGGCTCCCAGGGACCCAGCCTTGGCTGAGCAGCTGCTGCCGGCCGGCGACTATTACTTTTCCAGGGGCTGACTTTGATGTTTTAACAATCCATACATATTGATTCAGACTGATAATAAACAATTTGATTAGCCTCTTTCTATAGGCTGTCATTTCAATCACTTTCAGAGCTCCGATGGAGTGGAAGTGAGGGCTGTGAAGGGAGGGAGAGGAGGGGAGGGTGAGAAAGATGGAGAGACAGAGAGAGCAGCCAAACCTGAAAGAGAGGGTGGAGAGCTAGAGCCCCCTCCTCAGACAGAAAAAGGAATCCAGCCCTGATTAGGCCTCTGCCTTTGGTGAATTGGACAAGACAGCTGAGCTGCCAGGTTATTAACTCCCTCAGAAAATTCTCAGCCCTCTCTCAGGCCGGCCTGAATACTGCGATCTGGATCGATAAGCAATCTCCGGTGTGTACCAAATGCCTGCTGGATTCATTTGTCTCCCAGCACCCTCTCCCTCCGCTGGACAATACACCTGCACAACTGAGAACCTTACCCCCCCCACCTCTCCGACTCCCTTCTTTCCTGAGTGCTGTTCTCACTCTCTCTTCTCTCCCTCTTTCTTCTTCACCCTCCCTCCTTCCCTATACCTCTCTCACATTCACTCACTGGAGTCTCTGTCACTTTTTAAATAATGACCCTGGGGCTGAAGGAACAACTGCCTACCTCTATTTCATCACAGTGAGTCCCTCTCCTGCAGGTCTGGGCACCCAAGCTGTCCAGGAGAGAGAGAGAGAGAGGGGTAGAGAAACAGAGAGGCCGAAAGAGAGAGAACGAGAGAGAGAAAGGAGGTGTAGAGGAGGGTTTGCCCACGGCAATGGGGAAGGTGGGGGCTGCAGCAGCATCATGACTGACAGAAGCACAGATGTCACCATCAGAGCTCAATCTAGGCATATAAATGACCAGCCCATGGCAACCGTCTAGTAAACATGAAAACATACCAAGTAGCTGAAGTTATGATTTAAATCATACAGAATAAGCATCTAATGCCATATCAATAAGCCAGTTGATGCATTAAGAATCATCCAACCTCATGTTTGTTTGTTAATATCATTGAGCTGCTTTGTGCTCCCGCTGTGGGAATTTGTTAAATCTAGTGAGAATATGGAACTTTACTGAGAAAACCATTAGCACTGTTTCGTGCTCTATGTCCTAAGTCCTATATTTTATCATATACTTTAAGTTGCAAGTTTGAATTGCTAATCCTGTCTGTTTCTATCACACATTTATATCTTACTCAAAGCACCTTCACTCAAATTCAGAGCTCTCTTACACTTAAAGGAGGCATGTCTTTGTGAAGGAGAAGTAAAGATGGATTTACATAGTGATTGTGTGTGCTGATTTGGCAGTGCTTCAGCTGATAACTTTTAGTGATTCGCTGCGGCATTGATCTCCTAGATGGATTTATTGATGAGGGTGGACGGCTAAAGGTGGGGGCAGAGTTGGTGGGAGAAGACGCGTGGGGATGATTGCTGGTGAGATGATATGAGGAGAAAAAAGTAGATAGCCACTCAAACAAGGTGAACAGTGGATGAGTTTGATGTCACCTGCTGTCTATACTTGTTGGCAACTAGTTATTCCCCTCAAGGAGTTAAAAACTATGCTGTTTCTCGTAGCTCATTTCTGTGCTTTGTCTTTTTTTTTTGTCTTTCTATTGTCTCAGTGTGGCTGCAGAGTTGTGACCCCAAAGGGAATTGTCTGTCAGCATACAATAAAGGCAAGGCCTGTGACAGAGGACTCCATTTCTCAGGACTAATTGTCAGAGACAATGCATGCTGTAGAAAACAGGCTAAAAAGGATAAACCTGGCGGATGTTTAGATTTTCTTATCACTGTGATCTTCCATGGAGCAAAAATCAGGCTGCAGCTGAAGAGATGGTTATAATCAGAAAGACAGAAAAAACTGTGAGGGAAATGCAGTTATTAAAAGGAGTTCTGTAAATATTTGAGAGGACTTTAATGTAGCGAATAGCAAAACACTCAACAGACAGAGTGCTGTTCCTAGGCAGGGATGTGAGACAGACCAAACAGGAAGTCCCTTAAAAATGTATGTTGGAGTTTTTAATCAGTCAAAGATGGCTTTCTCATCAGGGGTTGATTGCAACGGAACAGTTTTGGTTCATAATGTTTTTTCCTTTGAAAGATCACAGGCTGTGATATCATCAAAGAAAAATTGTAATAATGTAATTTGGCTGATAACATGATACAGAAAACTGATCTCTTGATTGTGGTGATTGCAGTCCTGCATAACCGCAGCGTTATCACTGCCATGTGATGAGTCTGATTCCCAAGTAAGCACCTTTTACCTAATAATGTTGTTTAATCGACACCACAGTGTTCTACTTTGAAGACACTGAACAGCACTAATTTACTGGGAGTCGGCCCAGACCCTCCCAAATCTCACTTTGCACGTTTGTCAGCCGTTTTAAACCATCTTAACCTACACTGTAACTCTATCCCAGCAAGCACTTTTTCATTAGCATGTCTTTTTTTCCTTTGTTCAAGGTCATTTGTAATGTGGAATCCATAAACTTCTCAATGAAGAAAGTTATTTGAATTCTTAGATTTTAATGGCTGGGCTTAAAAATTCCCATCTCAGACCTGCAGTTTTAAAATGAACCTCCAGTGTGTATGTCAGCAGATGAAATTACTGAGGGTAATTGCTCTCATGCCATTCTCCTCTCTCACTCTGTCTTTCTCCTTGTCTGCCACTCTCAAATACACACTTACAATATGCACACACACACATACCTCACACTCTTTGTCTCTTAGGATTAACTTCACATTTTTTAAAAATTTGACTTTATCCTGATTTTTTATTTATGCTCACATCTCTGGCATCTGACAAAAAACTATTCTTTCAAACAAATTTTGATGGAATTTTTTAAAACCAGTTACCAGTTGCATCTCCTTAAATAGCTCAAACAGTGTGTAAAACATCTGCCTTTTAAAAAAAATATGCAGATTTACCAATAAAATTTGTGAACACTGTCGTGAAAATGTATTACTTTAAGAAGGAAAGACTAAATGCTGCATATTTTATGTTTTTACAACAGGCCCCATATAAATAATTTAAAGTTCCAGTGTGTCCAGTGTTGGGGACTTATTTTTAAAGGTAGAATATCGCTCTCTTTACATGCAGTGACTATTACTGTTTATGATTATCTCCAGTTTTGTTTTTACTTTTTGCCAAGCTTTAAACAAGAGGACATGCAGAGGGTTCATGTGAGGGAAGAGAATGCAAGGGACAGGGTGAGATGGAGGCAGATGATTCATTGTGGTGACCTCTAAGAGAGCAGCAAAAAGAAGTAGAAGAAGAAGAAGCTAAAAACATATCTGTGTTACTGCCATTGGTCTGTCAGCCCAGAGGCCTGCTCTATGAAGCAAGTTCAGTATACCCAGGATTTCTTTACATTATCTGGGTTTAACACTGGCAATCAGGATAAACAGTCACATGAAGGTGGTTATTAACTCAATAAATCAACACAGTTTTTCCCAATTTAGCTACAAGCGTTTTTAAATGAAGGGCATGGCGTTGGTAGCATGGAGTCTACTGGCAACAGACCGGCTGATTTTAAAAAGAAAGATAAAAACTAAGATATGAGAAATAATATGATGAGGTTAAACGCATAATACAGACTGAAATCAATACAGCTGCAGCAGAGGAAACAGTGATATGAGAGTAGCAAGTAAACACTGTACAGTAAAATAGTATTAAAAACCCTGTATGATTTTATGCATTTTAAGCACTGGAAAAGATCTGCTATGTTATTAAAATTTAAACTACTTTAAGCCAGTAAAAAAATTGGCACAAATACTGACTGTGTTTGTTAACAGAGTATCACAGCTCTGTCATTACAACACGGGAGAGTCCGACAGATTATGATTGTTTTTCCATTAAATTAATATTTAGATGTGCATAAGACAGTTGTAGTTGTATTCTTTCAGCTGCAGACCTGGTGGCATTTAACAATTTGAGAGCAAATAAAGAACAAACCTTTAGAAAATAATTTGAATTTTACCTGCAAATTTGATAAAGACTACAAATTTAAAAAGTGGGCATCCTGTTTTAGGATCATATTCTGTACTGAGGCTCATAGAACAATCGGTTGTTATAAAATTGTTTGCAGGCAACAGGAATAAAATCAAATTAATGAATAAGTTGTATCTAAGAATCTGTACTGATTGTTGATGCTACTCTATTAAGAAAACTTTAGACCCTCCTACTATCGGCACACAGAGGTCCAAGGGATCTTCTGGGATTGGTGATCCTATTATCCAGAGTTGTGATTGGTCACGTCTACAGCATAAGGTACCATGGTATTTTATACCAGCAAGAAGTGAACCAATACTGAAAACCTAGAGTTAGCGTTAACCCTGAAGTTACCTGGTTAAAGCCAGATCCTGCTTCATAGTACAGGCCTCATAACTACTTTGTGTTTTTTGCTAAATTTCATGACGTCCCCCGTAGTGTAGCGGTTTACATATTCCCCTTACAAGAAAAAGGTTCTTGGTTCAATTACGGGTGAGGACACAGGCACCTCTCACCATGCAGGGTTGTGTCAGGAAGGGCATCTGGTATAAAACCCCTGCCAAATTACCAATGCAGATTAAGCCGCTGTGGCGACCCCTTGGGGAGAATACAAAGGAGCAGCCAGTGGTGTATTATTAAAATTAATCATGACCAGAGAATAAAACCTCTACAGTTATATTCAGATGGTGTTCTGCTTACATTCGACCAATTATGTCAGAGGTACTAAATTTCGAAGAAGCACGTCTTTAAATATTTGCAGTTAAGAAGTTATATTTCTTCAAAACACAAACAGATAATGTGTATACCATCTTTATCTAAATTAGAGGAAATGACACTTGTTAACTTAGAAGGGAAGGGCCAACTATCTAAATACTACAATATGTTAGTAGCACATAGCACAGAATCAGCATTAGATAAATTCGATGCCTGGAGAAGGGATATACAGGAAAATATTGATGAGTCGGATTGGAGGGATGCTTGTTTAAAACACAAAAAAAAACAAAAAACACAAGATTTCAGCTACTTCAATATAAGTGGTTGGTGAGAATGTACATAACACCTGTCAAGCTCCACTGTATGTCTGCTAATATTCCAGATGTGTGCACCAAATGTTTTACTGAGAAAGAAACTTTGTTCCATTACTTGTCGGAATGTACAAAGATCCAAAACCTAACTACATCTTGAACATTTATGATAATTTGCTGATATAAGTGATGCCATCATTTCTCTTGGGGTTTTTCTAGGTGTTAGAATAACCCAAGAACATGCGTGGTCCTCCAGTTAAACAGTCACGTGAGCCATTTGTTCCTACTGACTCTTAAAGGGACTGACGCAGTCTATGTAGGTGCGTATAGTCTGAAATAGGTTGGGTAAAGGTATCACAAACACATCCAAATTTCAACCGAGTCTACAGTTTAGGTTTCAATCCACTTTTAAGTTTCAGTCACTGTCTTTGATGGGTTTTACATACACTTTAGTCAGGTCAAACACTATGTGCTTTTTGGTTAAAAAATGCTCTTTATAATTATGTTTCTGGTTACTGAGCTCTGCCCCAACTAAAGGTGGTGACACTAGCCCACATTTAACATGCATTTGTTTGAACAGCTGCTCGAGGTCACTTAACTTAATACTTTCATTAATTATAGGTCATAATAGCAGCTTGCACAAATGACATATAAACTAATTGGTTGTTCTCTTTAGAGTGAAAAAAACTAAAATAGAAAAAGATTAGGTTATTCCTTAGAAGTGATGTATAAATATAAGAAAACTGCATTCTGTTTTCAGGTGTTATATCTTCCTCTTTATGGTTACCTAGGAGAAAGAAAAATGTGTGTGTGTGTGTGTGTGTGTGTGTGTGTGTGTGTGTGTGTGTGTGTGTGTGTGTGTGTGTCATGCTCCCTCTATCTCTCTCTCATTGTCCCTTCCTGACAGTGACGGTAATACGTGAGTAGGTGAGCCACCCTCGGGGCTCTGTACATCCATGTCTGCCTCAATATAAATCAGCACTTGTCATCACAGACTCATATCACACACTCTGATCCCATGTCCCCTCCACAGATTCCTCCTTGATGTTCAATACCTTCCGAGATGCCAGTGGCCAGAGTATTAAACCTGTCCAGTCTTACCGGCAGTGTCTCCCTCTCTGTGTCGCTCTGTTTTCTCTCTCCTAGACCTGTAGGTGCTCCCGCATGGTGAAGTTAAACAGATGTGACTGCATCAGATTCAGCCCGGACAGCAGCACACCTCTGCTGCCCTGAATGCATTCTATAATTATCCGCCACACCTTGTATCAGGAAGTCAGTTCATGTCAAAAGTGCAAGTGAAAGCTAGGGTCACTGTCAGGAAAATGAGTCTGATAGTGACAAAGGGCCAAAGCAGCTGCACAGGAGTGAAATAAGATTTAGATAGTATTACTGAAAACATGCAGTCTGATGGCAGCAATGGCTTGTTGGCTGCCATTTCAGACACTGATTGTTGAATTCCTACTGTAAGTGTGTACATAACAATGTGTCTTTACCCTGATTGGTTGGTGATGCCCTGCTGGTTCAACATTAAGTTGCTTTGTAATTGAAGGCATGATTCTGAATCTGCATCATCTTTGAACATGAGACACTAACACTCACCAGCATTATATTACTAAATAACAAGACTCCAGCCAGCTTGCTTCCCCAGTTAAATATTAATGTTGTCATGCAAAAATGCTCATAATGACAATGCTAAAATGTTCACCATCTTTATTTAATATGTAAGCATGTTTTATGGCAGCAGACATTTCACTCAAACCCACAAACATTAACTATATGGTGATACTAGAAAAAGTCAGGGATTGCTAAAGACATTGATCCTCAGGGGAACAAGAATATCTGTACAAAACTTCATGGCAATGCATTTAATATTTGTTGAAAGATTTTGACATAAATCAAAGTGCTGAACCAACCACTGAAACATGTGTTTGTGAGTGGAAACAAGCTAGTGGAAAGTGTTGTGCAACATCCTGGACTCCTGAAAAACCAAGGACTTCCAATGAGAGATGTGCATTACTGGATTTTATAGACTGAACTGATTTTAATACAGTTAATTTCACAATAAAGACACAATGCATTCAGTAGTCTATCGTATGAGAGATAAGTGCTGCAAATATAAATGTCATCAAAAATTGGAATTCATTTGATGCCTCTGACGTTATTGATGAAGGAGGAGCAGCAGCTGCCTTGGCCTGAATTCATCCAGCCACTCTGACTGTAGCTACTGATTGATTTTTAAGTTAGGAGGAGGCAATCAGTAAATACCACCCAATCAGAGGCCAAGAACATTGAAAAGATTAGACAATTTGAGGTAATCAATGGAAATATTCTCTGATTTGTAGGCGCTCAATGGCTGGCATAAATCAGGCATCATACCACGCAAGTTAGTTTGCAATAAAACAAAGGCCAGCGACAGGCAAACTATAAGAGATGAATTAAAGGTCTGGGGGAGGAAGTGCCGACTAGCGTGGTAATGAGACAGAATTACAGGCCACAGATTCTGGCCTGCTTCTCTTGCAGAAGCTGTCAACAACTAATGGGGTGCAGCAAGTGCTGCCATCCATTATCTGCTTCCTGTCCACATATTTACCCACTTATTTATCGCCATTGATGCAATATCATCATTTTTAATGTTAGAGACTCTCCACTCCCAACAAAAACAGACCCGTTCCTCAGAGGACCGGATATGAATACTGACAGGATATTGGCCTCAGCAAGTCACCATTGCTTTACATTTGAGAAGCTAGTCTTAAACTCTTGAGCTGCACCTTCATAAATAAAGAGTGATACCACATAAAACTGGAGATTTGTCAGCTGCAGAATACCCTTAAAGAAAAAGACACTGTCTCCCAATCTGCTCAATTTGTAAGGTACTCTGATCCTGTCCCCACATTTTCATGGTGGATGTTTGGGACAGGGGGGTTTCATGTGGTCTTGGCAGGGAGTTGAAGCCCCCACGCTCAGCCTTAATGGACCAACTAAACAGATGAGTCTGACAGCGACCTGCACAAGTGCTTTTGATTCTATCATCCGCCATGGGGTTTATCAGAGGAATTACCTAAAGTGCCTCTTATTTTATCATCCAGAATGTCAACGAGATGGCATTCTTTTAATTTATACACACCCCAAACAATCATCCAATCATACATCACACAACAGCCTCTGAAAAATCACTGTTAAGAGCCTAGGCCAGGTGCAAAGTCATTAACCTACGCTATGGATTGAGAGCAAGGTCATTATAGAACACTCCTTTAACGTTTGTCTGAGAGTGGCTTTTGTTACTTGACCACTCCTTTATAACACTATCTACACAGACAGAAGCATGCATCAATAAACTCATTTCCCCCAGGTAACTACAAAGGGTCTGGGGATGTATTTTTCAACTATGTAACTATATTGAACTATAACTCGCCTCAGTATTATACTTCTGTAGTAGCTACCTGAACTATAGCCAAGATTTTCTTTTCCTGATGTTCATTTGTTATGTTACCTTGCTTAGTAACTCTTGGTGTCTAATTTAGAACTGGTTCCACATTTCCACTGAAAGAAGAGTGTTCCATAAAGTAGTTGGACCCAAAGTTGGAACCACTGATGTCAGTGGCTATGATCGGGGTTACTCCAAAAACTAAGTTCAGTGATTATTTGTAGATGCAGCCCACAGATTCTGTCCTGCATGAGTTTTTTCTCAGGGATAACACCCCAACTTTTTTTTACTAAATACCATGCAACATTTGGTTGTAAAACCTGTAAAAATGTGGGCTGGTTCTCAAAACTCACTAGAGAAGAACTGGAAAGTATAGACACTTATTTGGTATAAAAAATAGTATGTTTAATGCTCTTAAAGCTAGTTAAAGATAGTTATAGTTATTTAGCAGATGTAGATGAAAACTGTTTGAATTTGCACCTGTGTAGGTCAGTGTATAAATGAGCAATATTTAGCACAGTTGAATTCTTTAAAGTGACTGAAAGTATAGGACACTTATTCTGACAGTGCACAAATTTACTGTGCAAGAAACAAAGACTTCACATAGTGCAGATGGACAGAAAACATCACAACATGTGCATTAATCATGAGGGTAGAGGCATTTGCTGGTACAGTACTGACTCCCCTGACTTTGCTTACCCTTGGAAAGCTTTCTGCGCCCTATGATCCAACATCTGAAGAGCTGATAAAAACCCTTCAGTTGCCTCAAAGCAGCTGTGAGGCTTAACATTGTCAAAAAGGGGTTTTTATTTCCCTACCGTTTCGACCTCCTGTGTATATTTTATTGAGCTGTTCTCATCCCACAGCGGTGCGCGGCAGCCATAAGCTGCCGAAAATGTATTTTGAAGCTCATTAACACAGGACGGGCATGCTTGGAACATGTAGCATCCCCTTTCATAGACACTTGTGAAAGAGTGTGAGGACCATGGTGAAGGGCTCAGAAATCATTGTTTTTGATATTCAGTGAGCTTTTCATCTTTTTTTTCTGCTGCAACACCACATGAGAGGATTAGGAAAGTTAATGAATTATTCTCACAGGGGCCACAACAGTGTATGTAAGCTGCACTATCCCACGTCTCATAACATGGAGCTGTTTGAATTTATTAAACTGAGGGCTGAATTTTCCCACACTGATCTGACCCAATTCATTATACACAGTCCCCTTTCTCTGTAATCAAGATGACAATATGAAAAAGCCTTGTATCTTTGTAAATCAGAACTATTGTTAAACTTAACCCGAGGTGAGGGTTGACTGCACAGTGTAACACTTACAGTAGCCCTTACTACTCTACAACCAGCTAGGTATGTACAGTCATGTGAAAATGAAAGTACACCCTCTTTTAATTGTAAGGTTATATGTATCAAAACATATTTTTTAAAAGTCCTTAACAAGTCATAAAATGGGCAAATACAGCCTCAGATCAATGATAACTCATGCCATATTGCACTGTGTAATTATTTATTTAACGAAAGTGGAGCCAAAATTCAGAAGCTGTTTTTGAAAAAAGTAAGTACACCCTTAGGGCTTTCATAGCAATTAGGAAAGTAAGTAGCAGCCAGGTGCTGCTAATCAAAAGCACTTTAATGGATCATGAGCAAGTTAGACCACCTCTATGAAAAAAAATGTTTTGGCAGTTTGGTGGTCTGGAGCATTAAGGTGTGTGTTAACATAATGCCAATGAGGAAAGCAATCAGCAATGATCTTAGTGGAGCAATTGTTGCTGTCCATCAATATGGGAAGGGTTACAGGGTCATTTCCAAACATCATACTACAGTAAGATTATTTGCAAGTACCAAATATTCAATACAACTGCCAATCTTCCCAAAAGTGGACAGCCTAGCAAATTCAACCCAAGGTCAGAGTAACTGCATAAAAGCCAAGAACTATATCTCAGACTTTACAGGCTTCATTTATCATGGTAAATATTAAAATCCATGACAGTACAATGACAAAAAGCCTGAACTAGCATGGCTTGTTAAGGAGGTTTTCCAAAAGAATGTTTTTCTCTCTTAAAAGAACATGGCAGCACAGCTTAGGTTTGCAAAGTTGCACCGAACAAATCACAAGACTTATGAAACAGAGTGGAGATGTATGACTATTATGTACCACATTTGGCAAAACCCAAATATAGCATATCTGTGCTTACACCTCATACCAACTATCAAGCAAGGTGGTGGAGAGATGATAATATGGGCTTGTTTTGCAGTTGACCATGAACTTTTCTGTATACCAAAGTATTCTAGAGTCAAATATGATTCCATCTGTTCAGAAACTAAAGTTTGGCCAAAACAGGACATGTTCCCAAGTACACCAGAAATTCTACAACAGAATGACTGAAAAAGAAAAGAATCAAGTTGTTGCAATGATTCATGATAAAGTTCATGATGGTACAACTAAAAAAAGACAAGTATGGCTTGTATGGAAGGGTTGTCAGAAGAAAGCCCATTTTCTCTAAAAAGAACATGGCTATCTAGATCTGGAAACGAGAATTTTGAAGCAATGTTCTTTAAACAGATGAGACCAGAGTGAAGATGTTTGACCGTAATGTACAGCACCACGTTTAGTGAAAACCTCACACCAACTGTTAAGCATGGTAGTGCAGGGTGATGATTTGGGCTTGTTTTGCAGCCACATGACCTGGGCACCCTGAAGTCAATGAGTGAACCATGAGCTCCTTTGTATACCAAAGTGTTCTAGGATCAAATCTGAGGCCATCTGTCTGACAACTAAAGCTTGGGCTGAAATTGGGCCATGTAATAGAACAATGATCTGAAGCACACCAGCAAATAGAAAAAGAAAAGAATCAATGACTCAAGCAATGAGTCCAGACCTCAATCCAGCTGAAATGCTGTGGCAAGACCCTAAGAGAGCTGTGCATACACAAATGCTTGCATACGTCAATGAACTGAAGCAACATTTTAAAGAAAGGTGAGAAAAAAATTTTCCACTAGAGAGACTGATAAAGTCATGCAGAAAATGATTACTTAAAATTAAGCAGAAACAGGCTGGGCCCTTGGCCTTTCCTTTTTGCAAAAAGGATGGAAATGGCTGTAGTTTTGCAAAAAGGATGGAAATGGCTGTAGTGAACACGTATTTCAAGAAGAGGGAGGAACATAGAGTGACCTACAAGAGTGGAGGAAGGTGCACACAGGTGGACTATATCTTATACAGGAGGTGCAACCTGAAGGAGGCAGGAGACTGCAAGGTGGTGTCGGGAGAATGTAGCTAGGCAACATCGGA